>LSSN01003218.1:0-27673 GCA_001970855.1 Smittium culicis | reverse complement strand
AATTTCTTTTTTTAATTTCTTTTATATGTATAATTTGTGACTAATTTTTTATTTACAGTAATTCATAACTGCTGATAACGTGTTTACCAACAGCATTTCTTGAAACTTCAAAGTTAGTTTGCTTGCCCAATTTGTTTAAATTAGACATTAAAGTCTCCAAATACCCGATTTCCTGCAAGCTCTACTTGAATCAACATATTTTATTTGTCTAATTGAAACTGATTTTGATAGTAGTCGATCGATAATTGACATTAATTTAGAAACTGGTTTTTATTAAATACTAATTATCTTGACTATTAAGCTTTCTAATATATTATTCCATATTTAATACATATCTGTAAACCAACACTCTTCGTACAATGCTTATAAAGCCTTAAAAATATCTTATTAACTTTTTAGTGTTGAAGAGTTGCACTTTTTTATTTACCTGTTTATAAATGTTATTGGTATCATTTTCTAGCCCAAAAAATATATTTGAATCTCTAAAAAAAAAAATAACCAAGTTACATATTATAAATTTGAATATAGATTAATTTTCTCGAAAACTTATTTAATTTAGTTTGCGTGTTTTCCGGCTTTTAATTTATTAGAAAAGATGTTTTTTGTATTTTTTTATGTATGATATACTAACTGCAATATTCATTATTGCACGCGTCAAGATTTCCCGTATAACTCAATCACGACTCTATAAAGCTTGAATTCGTTCCATTCGTTTTTGTGTTGTTTGATATTTGTTATTAATAAAAGGAAGTTTCTTCTGAGTACAGAACTCTTGGGATCACAAAATAATTTACCCTGTCGCTCTAAGAAGCTATTGTGGTATGAGTTCCAATTAGGATAGACAGGTCTAAAAAAAAAAAATTATAGCAATAGCAATAGCAATAGCAATAGCAATAGCAATAGCAATAGCAATAGCAATAGCAACCTAGTAAATCTAAGCTTATAATTTATCTCTATCTTTTTTTAATGCTATAAATTCCTTTAGGGTTCGCGAATGCGTTTTTATATTATATTAATGGGTTATTTCATATCTAATTTGTATTTGGAAAATTAAATAAGCCATTTATTAAAAATAACTCACCCCCATCCTCTCACATTCCAACTCTTATTTGTAAAAATTGAATTAATACCCTTCATTCATTAGTACTAGGCCTAAGTTATGAAAAATATACATCGATTAATTTTTATTTCATATAATAATATGATTTATTCTATATTTTTTAAATTATATAAATTAAAATTTATAGTTTCTGACTGCTTCAATTTTCTAGATAATTTAATATCGCAAGCGTGTGATTTAATAAATGATAGTATCAATTTTTTTAATTCGCCTAAAAGAGAAAAAAGGAAAATGAATTGGTTATTTTATTGAAATTAAACGTTATCCGGGTGTTTAATAAATTTTTATACATGTCTAACGATGATTCTATAAAAATTTTTACAACTTAATTTCATTTTAATTTTAACTAATAAAATTAGCTCGAAATATCAGCATATTCTAGGATTAGTAATAATTTAGCACTATGAAAATTTCATGAAAACGGATTTTTTTTAAAAATTATTATATACTTTATTTATAATAAATAATAATTTTTTAATATCTATGTATTTTGAATCAGAATTCAATACTAGGATTACTTTAGTTATATTTAAATTTTTAATTCTCAAAATTTATAAGTTATAAGTAAGAGATAAAAAAATAATTATATATATGTATTAAAAAAAACCTGTCATATGCGCTATATTTATAGAATCAGAGGTAAATATTATTTCTCAAAGTCCATCTTTATTTTATATTATTAACTATATCTGCGTGCATATATTAATATACACTTGTTTAACAGATTACAAAAAATGCAGAATTTTTTATACATATATCAACTATAATATTTACTAAAACCTATTGAAGAAATATATAAATAGCGACTATTATTTACTTGGATTTATAAAAACCTAGTTATTCATTAGTTAAAAATTTAACATTAATTTCGGTAAATACATCAATAAAATACTATTGTAAAAATACTTTATTTTCTTATTTTACAATAAACTCAATTATACAATATCAAAATCATATCTACAATTTATAAATTCAAATTCAAATATTTTCCAAATAAATAATTAGATACATCAATAAAGAAAATAGAAGCTGGCATAATAAATATTTGAAAAATAAATTTCACAAAACAAAAAATTTTTTAAAAAAAATAGGTATATATTTATATGAAACAGCTTATACACTCCAAATTTATTATTTTTGAATATGGGGTGAAATAAGATAATTTCAGTATAAAAAATAAGATTTATGAATTCTGAGCTTTTACATAAATAATTTTCTAATATTAATAACAAAAAATTTCATAAATAAAATTTATTTCCGCCCTTTTCTAATCACAACCATATAATATAAGTATATACATAAGCTTCAGTATAGATTAAATTTATTAATTTCAAATAATAAGCTTTATACTAATTTAATTTAATGTTTTATAAGATGATTTTAATTGTAAATAAAAGATCGAAATCTTTAAATTTTTTAGTAAATCATCTAATATATGTTATTGAAATATAAAATTATTTATTCTAAATAATTTTTGGCCAAATTTTATGAATTATAGCAAGTGCCATTTAATACCGTCATGAAAATATTTCGACTAACAATTTCATTCTCATAGTTTCTAAATACTTTTCTAATAATTAATAGATGAAATTTATATGCTTTGGCGTAATAAACTAGTATTTCTTGCATAAATACAATGATAGAATATGAACAGTTATAATAATTCGTTTTTTTTTTTTACGAGAAATTAATTTAAAGCATTATTATGTTGTATAAAAAGATATAATATTTTACTAAAAAATTCTATCCAATCCCTCTCTCCCGCTAGATTAGCTCTATACAAACCGAAAATCTGTCCGAGGGGGCTGGTTATTAAATAATACCTTTAAGCATTAGCAATCAGGTAGCACGGATGCTATCCAAAAATTTTACTGTTGCCATCCAAATAATTATAAATGCGTTACCAACACGAAGCTGGTTAAAAGATTTTTTAGACTCACCCCCCAAGGAGTTTTCCAACCTGCTCCATTTGAGCTGGGCCGGAAGAAGAAAAATTTAAATTATAAAAATTATGATTTTTTTTAAAAATCGCACAATATTATCTAAGCGTATGGCTTGCCACCTTCCGCACACTAAAAATAAATTTTCAATTGCTTCTGGCACGGCCTTATTACAAAACAAGTTTTTTATTTAATTCTAAATAATGTTTAATATATTAGCTGGGGAAAAAAGGGTGCTTATCTTTTGAATATCTCTTAGTTTCCTTTAATATATAGCCTATAGATTGATACAAAGTTATATTTGTATTGCATTATTTTTCGTTCTTTCTACCAAATTTATCATTTTTTTTCTAGACGGAAAATTTACAAACAGTTTATAGAATTACTACTGTAGCGAAAATTTAGCTAATAAAAAATAAAAAAACTTTATCGCTATTTTTTCATAGACACAGTAATAATAAAAGAAAATATGCGGTAAAATAAACTAAAAAATAGTAAAGTTGGTTCAAGATATAATAAAGCTAAACTCCTAATACATATAAATTCATATGGCGATCTACCGGCTGCGTATTTAAAAGGAAATGGGATCAATATGCCAACGGAAAGAACCTTCTAGACATTGCTTCAAGTAGGCTAGATGGCTGATTTTACAAGCAGTCATAGAATTAAGCTAGTTCCAACAAAATTAAATTCATTGAGATCATTGATCTTCTAGATATATACTACAATTAATAGGAATAATATAAAATAGGCTCCTAATCAAACGTATGAATGATAGAACTGACTTCCCTAAAATAAGCTGCTAGACAGCTGAGATTCTTATTGCTGTCGAATGTAGGGCTTGTGTATAGAGATTACCAAGGAATGTGTTGAAATAACATGTTCCTGCTATTTCCAGATGATCCTCAAATTGGATGGAATTACTCCGAATCGCTCATCTTAATCTTCACTACACGCATTCGGCTAATATGTAAACTCAATGCCTTATTAGTTACATGGATAATTTGACCTGCTAATGCTAGTCAATTATATCCAATATGATATTCTAATTCTAAGTTACACAGAAATATTTTTCAATCAAACACATAAGCAAGTAACACCTTGCTCATGAATTATAATTGAATAAAAAATCTGACAAGTATGGATATTTCAGAAAGATGAAAGCATTTAATATTTAAAAAATTGCAACCATGTTGAGTCAGATTTTTTGAAATATTTTATAACCTTTTAGGCGATTTTTTTTTCCATTTTTTTCTTTTTTTTTATAATGTATATTTTAATTATTTTTTATGCCTTTTTTTTTATCAAATTATATAGTATAATTATCAGATTATAAGTCCTATTATTTATATAAGCGGTGAAAATTCAAATAATTTTAAGTATTGAATCAATATACTTACTTTTATCTTAAATAAACAACGCTTTAGAGAAAATTTTTACTAAGCAATATTATGTTGATATCAGTATAGTTTGTTAAAAATCGATGAATTCTGCAGATCTAATATTTTTATGTTATTATAATGACAATTATTTAGATAATGTGAAGTTAATTCAAAGTTATACAATAAAAAATATCAGATTTATTATTGTTCTTTACCTGATACATGTAGATATGATAACATGGACTGTTTATTATTCACCTAAACAAACACATAAATTCAAATTAGTTAATTTTATGAACTTGTTTAACTGTCTGTGTTCAAAGACAACTGAAAAGGTGAGCTGATTTGGTTACTACAAATACTGTTAAATATTTTAATTAATGTTTTATTTTTGATGTGAAAATTCTAGCTATATAGTATTGATTATTCTTAGTCTTGAGAACAGATTTTCTGTAGGTATAACCCTAGAGGATATATCCTAGTTCTTCATGCTTTAATTATGAATAGGATTTGTTCTCGGGCTACAGTTATTTCGCGTTTTGATGTTAACCCAAATCTGTTTAAAAGAAGACAAATCCTCTGCACCTCGGTGCGCCACAATAGCATTTATATGGCTCTCTAGGAAAATCTGATTTTTCTTTTGAACTTTTGTGTGATCTAGTGTCAATAGTGTTTTCAAGTCGAACATAATCTGATGGAGAGTTTAAACTGCGGCCCTTTCTTTTATTATTTTTCTTTTTGCTCTCCCGGCTTTCATAGCCATCTTCTCCGGGAAAAGGTGAACCAGGATTGTAATCAAACGTTAGTTCAGTACCTGCTGGTATGCGCTCAGTTGTAAAAAAAGCGAGTTGATGAAGATTAGAGTCCCAATGACTAGTGTAAACTGCTCTGATTTTTAAATTTGGTACACAAGAATGATTTAGAAAATGAGTGATGTTGCCATAATTCGCAGCATCTATGGTGTATTCACAAGTCTCATCATATTCTTTATCAGCATCTAAATCAAATAAATAGGTTGAGCCCAACTTGTCATTCTTTTTACCCCTTCTATCTGCTTCTTCGTTCGTAATTATCTCTCCAACATATTCGGCAATAAATTGGCCTTTCTGTAGAGGCTGAAGAGTTCTTACACCCCAGCCTTTTAATCTTGTTCGAAAAATTTGGAGAGATACAGTGGGCCCCCTCTGTACTATGCGATTGAAGCACAAAGGGCCACATGCACATGTCCAATTACATTCATAAATAGGAATAGATTCTGGTAAAATTAGTAAACCTTTGCTATTATAAGGGTTACCTCCATCAAGGTTATGTGAACAGAGTATTGTATTAGTATCTGTTCTCAATGAAGGAGTACAAATAGATTTCAGTCTGGTATCGAATTCTTCGGGCGAAAATCGCTCACGAAATCCTTTAATATAACTACTATCATAAAATTTGCTTTTTTTAAACTCGGATAATGTTAGGGATTTGTTTCCCATGCTTATACAGTGAGAATCATCTTCTAAGAGATGTGATTCACAGCAACAAGGGAAAACATCAAACTCTTGCGGTCTAGGTACATTTAATGCGTATATTGATGTATTAATAAACTCGAAGTCTGCTGGCGGTGGCACATCATCTACATTATTTACGATAGTAATCGGAGGCCCACTGAAATTTTCAACAAGCTTGAGAAAACTTTTAATATTTTCTGATACTAATGATGATACCGACATTGATTTTGGGTTTAAAATGTAGTCCGACTTAAAACCAGAATCTGTTTTAAAGTTTAGATTATCTACACTCTGGTGATGATTTTTTGATTTGATAAAACATATAGAATTATCAACTTTAATAATGTCTGGTAATTTGGCGCATGCTTCTTTTTGTTTAACGTTGCTAGATTTACAATCAGCACAACTTTTTACCTTAGTGTTGAAGCTATTTATTTTGTCGACTGTGTTAGCATTAATGTTATTATATTTTGGAATATTTAATCGAGAGGGCTTGATGTTATTATTTTTTGATTCGGTATTCATAATGCTAGCTGATGGTAGCCCCGAAAATATACTTTCAAAAATACCTTCGACTATACCTTTTGAAGAGGAGGGCTTGAGGAGGAAATCAAATGATTTTGTAATGCTACTTTGCACTATTTCCACATTTTTTTGTGGTTTTATAATAGATAAACTGGGGGTTTCAGATTCTGTAGAATTATACCTTTTATCCCACAATTTCCGTATATTACCTTCAAACATTTGTATGTCCCATGGTACCACTCCAAGATCAATATTACAGGAAAAGAATGAAATGATGTCAGACAGAAATGATATCTAAATAAATAATTACTGGGTTAGAAGAGTGTGTTTTACTAAAATAGCATATATTACCTTTAGTTTTTTATTTTTTATTCCAGAATAATAGTCTAATATATGGGTAAAATTTTTAATATCTCGTGCAGTGTTCCAGGTGGATTCCTTTTCACCATTGAAAATCCAAGTTGTATAGAAACTAAGATCGCCCTATATAAAATAAAAGAAAGTGTTAGTATTTATTTCGAAAAATTGAATAGCTTAGTGTAGTACCTTTAATAGACAATGGCTGTTAATTTTATAAATCTGTTTGAGTAGTGGTGTAGATATTAATAAAATAAGTGTAAATATAGTTTAATAGAGAATAAGAATATTAAATGGAAGAAGATTGGACAAATGCATACAATTCTTGTATTCTCTACTTGGATCTTATCCTTGGATCGATTGTTTCTATTTAATAAAGGAGGGCCTAAAGCATTTATTGTAAGTAAAAAATATTTTAGCGACATAAATCTCGTGATAATAATGTATACATGCCTTCATTTTTTTTAATTTGAGAACATAAATATTTTTCATCGTTTGATGAATATATAGATTTCAGCCGCGGCTTTAATATTAAATCTACAGAGAAAAATAAATGAATATATCTAAAGGAGACAAAGTGAAGATTTATAATATAAATTACCTTCTACGCTAAGCTTTATAGGATTCTCTATGTGTACAGATTTTTTTTCGGGATTGGGCGTTGATATATCAACATTTGTAAAATTATCTATAAGTATTGTGTGAAAATAAATTTAATTAAAAGCTGTTTTGAAAAAAATGACAATATATTTATGTAATATAATTTGATTAGTACAATTTTCTAATCTAGGTGTTCTATTGCTTGATAAGTATTTAAAAGAATCTTTTAGCGAAGACTCTGTAGATTTTATTTGGCTTATAGGCTGTGGTTTGATTAGCTCTATTTCGTCATCGGACAGAATTTCTATAACATCAACTCTTTTTCTTTTCTCAAAGCGCTTTTGTGAATTTGAATTATTTTTAAAAGGAATTTTGGGGAAATTTTCAAAGTTATCTCGTACTTTGTAGCAGTATGACATAACTAATGATATCAATAGTTATAAGTGAATCGCAAGAACAGCTTTCTTGCAGCTAAAGATCTCTAAAGTTGAGGATTAGTAAAATATTTAAGGGGGTTTTGCCGCGGAAGTATATTTATAGAGAATGGCTTTTACCTCGGACTCTGCTTTTGGGATAAGAGAGCATGTCTGCCAATATATATAAAGCCAGACTGAGTTGTAGGCATTTAAGTTGTTCATAAAGACAGCTAGAAAAATGCCCATTGTACAAGCCTCTACCCCTACTCTTACTGATTATTTCCCCTTCCTACAACTCATTGGTCTAATATTAAATGACAATCCAATTACCATTGATGATAACGAGTGCCCAATGAGATTTTACCCAATTGGCTAGCTTAAGTGAAATCATTTTCCTCTTTAAGCAAATAAGCTTACTTGCGCTTAATTAGTTATAAATTTTATGGTAGCTTTTGCCTACTGGCTGAATGAACTTCTTTCTAGAAAGAAGTAGAGCATAAGAGTTGTGACATCTCTAAAATGGAATGCAGCTAAAGAAAGTAGTAGCCAGTTCTATGTGGCAAGAGCGACATCAGCTTACCACCTTTTAGCCTGATCAAATTACATCTTTTAGTATTAAAGGCTACTACTTAGTCTGGCCATAAATATGATAATCTATATTTTTACAAGAGGCCTTAACTGGTGGATGTCAATATATATACTATACTTGGATTGCTAGATTGGAGCGAAGTATAAACCAATTTCAGTTTTTATATCCAACTTGTCCATTATTTGTCCTTAAACTAAGAAGCTATTTTTGGACCAGATTCACTAAAATCACTAGCATGAAACTACCCCTGAATTTATACTCTTTTGTAGATCCTATCATTCAAGTTGTTGAGTTTGCTAATTTTACCCAGGATTTAGCGTCTTTCTACGAAAAAAATCTATTTTTGAACCAACTAATGTATCCCCCCTTTCTTCATAACTTTAGCATTTTTCACTACTGAAATGAATTTACAATATAATTTTTATACAGTTTTTTTTAAATTAGCTTCCCCATTTTATTTATTAATGGCTCATGACAAAGATTATTATTTCATAGCTCATGTTTTGAAATATAAATTGGGAGATTCTGAACGAAGAGTGCACTTTGTTGCAGTTTAATGTTATTGGCTTGGGTATCCATTAATTGTAAATGTTATGGATGAATTGAAAAGGCATTTTAATTTTTCTACATATTAATTTCATTAAAATTTTATTATTTGCTAAAAATATTGCTAGTATCTTTTAAATATATATAAATTAAATATGAAATTTTATACGCTGTAACTCTTTATGCATAAAAGCGCTCTCTTCGTAAAGAATCTCCCAAGATAAAAATGAAATTTTTGATCTTCAATTTTTAACCCTTTCATGACCGGTAGACTACTTTTGACCTTTCAAATATATCCAACAGTGTTCAAATAAAATACTTTAATTTCGAGACTTCAAGAAATATTGTTATATTTTAAGATAGCAACAAATACTAAAACTGCTTATAAATCATAAACGAATCAATAAATTCATATATTTTAATCATGTTGGACGGGAAAGAGTTAACAATTTGATAAACCCAAATAAGAGCCGATAGAACCTATCACCTTTTTTAAAGCGTAGTAAATTGCTTTGTACCGAATTTTTTAATATTATATATCACTAGCTGACATTAATTCATCATTCTACTTTTTTAAACTTAATGATGGATTATATAGATTTCTTAAATTTTAATTTTAATTTTTTTTTTTTAAGCGGTGAATTTATTGATAATGTACATACTATTAAAAAAAAACTAATAAAATATGCAAATTTTCAACCGATTCCCCTCTGGACCTCTAGATCCTCCGAACCTTATAGGCATTTGATCAATCTTAAATTTTGATGTTTAAAAATAAAATTTAGATAAATACTATATTAAAACACATGGTATTCAAAATAAATAAACGTAACTGATCTCACCAATTTCAATAAATTCAGCTCAAAACAAAGAATCCGAGTAAATTTTTGTACCAAACTAATCGTTTTTTTATTTTTTATTTCAACCCCTGAAAATATACAATATACCTCATATAAAAACCGTGAAACTACTGGGTAAAAACATATGTGTCCATAATATTTGAAATCTCATTAATTTGTGCATTTCCGAGGCGGTAGACTGTTTTTTAATCACTGATTATAGCCAGCTATTAAAATAAAAATAATTTAGCCCGTAGATTTATTAAACTATTATTTTAATGCTGAATAACAGAGAACAATGAATTCCTTTGTGCATTATCAGCGAGTCGATAAATTAATTTTTTTCATAGGGTTCTTGACGATAAAGGATTAAAACAATGATGGAAAATTTTTTTCTTTCAGACCGCTTAAATACTAAAAAAATTCAATAGATCGCTTTTATATTCTTATTTATTAATTTCTTATAGAAATACTGAATTTTTTTTAATGAATAAAAATTCAATGACAAGCATGAGGGGATTTACCAGTCCACTGGTGCAACTTAAAGCATAGGTTAATAATAGCTGATATTAAGAATATAAGAGGATCATATCCTTTTATGGGATTCTTATTTTGATGAGCGGAGGTTTTTCAATTGAAATTTTTTTGCGCATCGCCTTTACAATTATTTTACTATCGTAAAAGTAAATATTATAGCGTAGATTATCTTAAAAAATAAATTATTTTTTCTGATCCAGTATAGAAAATAAAATATCTATTAAATATTTTTTCGCTTCTCATAAGAATTTCCCACATATTAGATAAAATTCACTTAAATTATTTACTAGCTCCTGCGCTTTTTGATATATTCAGTATACTCACTATGAATAGTCATAGGTTTTTAAATCTTGGTGATAACATATAAAAATATAAATACATAATATAATATAATTAAATAATATACCCGATTAAATCCGTTACATGATTAATTAAAATAATAAAGAATATTTTTAATGCTTGAAAATATAAAATTTTAATTATTCTATTAAATTCCCTTAAATATAGTCTCTAAGGCCGATAAAAAATTAAATAATCAAGATACCGAAATAAAATTTTATTGAATAAGTATAAATATTTATTTTTAGAAAATTTTTAATACATATTATTATTTTTTATTTAAACTATTATTTCCATTAAAATATTATGATTGTCTCAGCTCTCATGATATTTTTCAATAATTTCTACAAAAAAATCAGCGACTTTAAAAATAATCTCATCTAGATACTGAATGAATTTTTATGGTCTAAAATACACTTACTCCCTCTACCTGTTTCCTATAATCTCATACTTATTGGATTCAATTAGTTGAGAAAAAATAATCATTAATTCTGCTTTATATCTCAATATATATTCTGATATCTTGTTGTTAATAAGCCAATAATAATGAAGTCTAAAAATATCTAAATTCTTAAATATCCTTTGTTCACTTTTTAGTTATTGAATGTAAAAATGGAAAATATATTAACGATAAATTAATGCCAATATGACGCTTAAAATAATATCTTTCATATTTTTTATGTATTTTTATAACTGTCAAAATTTGCTATCAAAATTTGTGAATGTAATAAAACTCAAAATTTCTATATTCTTTATCTTATTTTCCACAAATAAAAACATACTACATTTAAAATTTTCCGCCAATACTTTTAATAAATTGATTTTTGATTCGTTTATGACTTTTAAGTAAATTTATTATTTACTACTAGTCTATAAAAATTCAATAATTTTTTTTTGTCGGAAATAAATCATTTTTATTAAACGTAGCTGTCTATATTTGGAAGATAAAAAAAAGTCTACCATCGGTGAGAGGGATATAAATTTCATATTTCAAGAGATCTAGAGGTATTAAACAGCATTTAATCCTATAGAAATAGTTGAGGGAAAAGCATAAAATAACATCAAGTTACTCTAAATTGAAATTTCGGAAAAAATTTAAAAAAATGAACATATAATTTACAATGGGGTTATCTTTTTATAAATTAATTTCTTCGAATTTAAACCTGGAAAATTTATGATTTATAATAATTCAACGCGATACATATTTTAAATACAGTTAAAGCTGGTAAGCAGTTTCTTTTTATTTATTATTTTTTTTGCTATTCATGAAACTATTATCAATTAAATGGTTATTCAATAACCAATATAATTACAATGCGTGTATTTATTTAATTGGTTACATTAATATTTAACCCAAAACTATTAATAAATATTTTGATAGGTTTAATCAAAAGATAGCGTAAATCAATTAATTTGGATGATATGACATTATCGAATCAAATAAAAGTTTATCATTTTAATATTCATACAGCTTAGGTAAGAATTCAGATCCATATGAATATCTGCGCATAAAATCAAACTCCTTAATTATAATTGTGAAAATAATTATTATCTAATTGGGCGAATTTTATTTATTTTCCACCATTTTTTTCTTTTGATAATCATCTATTTCGGCTAGTTTTCTAAAAAAAAAAATAGAGCTCATTATGGATAGTGCTTTATGAATAAAGAATTTAAAAATATGCAAATTCATAACCATTAACCATTAAAAAAAATTTAATATTTTTTTATCAACCAGCGCTTTTAAAGTGAAATAAATAAATAGAAAAATCAAAATTCTGTTCTAATTATGCTAGTAATAATTTTAACTATAAAATATCCTTTTCAATTTTTCTAAGCTGAAAAATAGTGTTTTCTTGGTTCAAAATCTGCCAAATATTAGGGGAAAATAATAAATAAAATTTTATTCATTATTTGGCGTGGTAGTCTATAAAATCACACACTGTCTTATCTCGGTAAAATAATACATAATAAATAAAAAAAATTTTATTAGAAAATAAAATATGACAGTTAAAAATTATAATTCAATAATATTTATAGGTTTATATTTTCTTAAGTAGTGTCAGTGTTATATAAAACTATTTAAAACTTCAATATATCTAATATATTTAAAAAATGCTAACTGTTTAAAATTAGTTGGTTGTTTTGTAGGAGTGATATGATAAGACGTAAAAACATCTCACATATTTTGTTAATGATAGAAACTCATTGCGAAAAAGAAATAACTGAGTTATATTTTTATAAAATTCTAAGAAGAATCGAAACGATATGCACTTCGAAAAGGAATCTAATATGTGATGATAAGATATTAACTCGAGTAACTTATTAAAAATCTATGGCTAAGACAGCATAGTCCAAGACTCTTCAATCGAGACCCTAAATAATATAAATCCAAGTTTAAATATATAAAATTAGAAAAGGATATGGAAAGATTCAAATTAGTAAGAAAATTAATATTTCTGATATCATTTTTGATAAAATTATTGATATAGTGTATGAGGAATACTTGTGTGATGTCCTCTCTGTTACAATCGTAATAAAAAAACTCAATATTA
Organism: Smittium culicis; assembly: GCA_001970855.1. Taxonomy (NCBI): domain Eukaryota; kingdom Fungi; phylum Kickxellomycota; class Harpellomycetes; order Harpellales; family Legeriomycetaceae; genus Smittium; species Smittium culicis. The sequence continues at coordinate 14,435 of LSSN01003218.1, read as the reverse complement.
TAATTATTATAATTATTATTTTGGATAAGTTCAAATGGCTAAAATTTGGAATGAAAATTTAACTAGGAATAATTATGCTATAGATAAGATAAAAGATTTTAAAAAATGATGAAAAAACTCGCTTTGAGAGAAAAAAAAACACTTTACATACTAAATAATAGTTATGTAAAAGTATTTATGTATTTTTTTTACAATTTTAATAACACGCATTTATTAAATCATAATGATCGAGTTTCAACAAGTATTATATTCATCTTTATTGCTAAAATTCATATAGCTAATAATATTGCATTTAAAATGGCACTTGTAAGATACCGATTAATTATTGAAGATATTTGAAAGGTTAATCTTTCAATCTCTAAGAAAATATGAAAACAGTTAAAGCTCAAATTTAAACGAATCTAAACAAAAATTATATTTTCGAGGAAGTGAAAATACCATGACTCATTTCCACAGTATCGAGCCCTGAGGATGTAAAGAGCTTCAAGAAATATATTACGGACGAATTTGGTAGGATAAATAAAGTTCTAACAAGATGAATGGTTTGAAACCAGAACTGGATGAAAATAAAACCAAGTATGTTTCTGCTACCTGTTCTAATCTAGAACAAGAGAAAGAATAACTGAATGGGGAAAAAAAGCTCAAAAACAAAAACACGAGTCGGATAAAAACAAAGTGGCGGTAAATTTTACATTAAAAAAAAATGACGAATTAGAAGTTATCTTTGAAAATAAAAATCATTTATATGGAAAATATCACCTCACATAAAATTTCCGGCATAAATTTGATAGATAAAATCGGATCTACATAAATAAAATAAAAATCTAAAAAAAATTTGTATTAAATAACATAATGATGCCCTAAAATTAAAAAAATTGAAAAAATCTACATATGCTAATATCACGGAAATAAAAATAAAAATATTAAAATTCTTAAGGTAGCCGAAATTTCTTAACAAATAAAAAAAAGAATCCACTATATCTCTTTTTGAACTCTAAAAATTAATACCGATATATTTGATGGACTCGAAAGAAATAGGGTTAATTACGTAATAAATGTGATATAAAAGTAAAAAATTAGTGGTTAAAATGGAAAATTACATATAAGAGTGGTGAAAAGCTTAAATATTGCGCTGAATCCCATAAGGTTAAAAAAATATGATTAAATCTGTTAATGAATAATTTTTTTCAATAATTTGAATAATAAGAGAGATATAATTTGATAATCATAAAAAGTTAACAAAATACTTAATATCAAAATTGTTCATTTTTTCCATGAATTTTTCCTTTTCATTCAGCATAATTTACAAAGTATAAAAAATAAATAATATAAACTTAAAAATCCATAATTTTTAAATTTTAATCCTGTCTTTGGGGCTCAGAATATCTGAAAAAGCTAAAATAGAGAATACATGAAGTGACCAGGTTAACATAAATAAAGAAATTATAGTGAGGTAGTGAGTTTCTTGTGAATATCTTTTGGTATAAAATGATAAATACAAATACCTACCCCTTTTTTGATTAGAAATCGATTCATGTTCAGAGAAAGACGAAATTGAACAAAATTGATAAAATATTTGATGAATATTGAATTAGAAAACCGATAAAATTTGATGAATTTACTGATGGTATTCACGGAATATATTTTTAGATTATTTTTTTAATATAATCATTGATAAAAATAAACTGCGAGTAGATATTCCACGTATTAACACGGAATTTTATTAGTACTTATTTTTACGGAATTTAATTCCAAAACATATAAATTTATATTAGAATTCATAGTACAACTAATTTTAAATTTTGCTATTGTAGTATCAGCAATTTGTGACAATTATTTATTTGTAATTATAAATATATTAATAAATTTTAAATGCTTAAATGATACCAAAGATATATTTTTTTCAAAATAAGACACAAATAACAATAAATATACCTAAAAATACTTAAAATTAAAGAGAATCAATAATAATTATATAAAAAACTATTTTTATTAGTATCTAACTTTATTTATAAACAAATATCTAAACAGGGCTCGTTTTTTAATAAAATATTTGTTATAAAATATAAGTGAATGATTTTACTATATATTTTCTCTTTCTAATATAAATTAGAAATATTTTATAGTTAAATATAAATGCCTAAAAAATATTAATTAAAATAGCTATACAATTTTAAATTTATTTTTAATCAAAAAAAAATTGTCATTAATAGCTTAAAATTAAATCTCTTGACCTATAATTTTTCATTATTTATCTTCTATAAATTTTACAAAATTTACGCTCAAAATAAAAATAAAATATAAAGAATAAATTAAGAAATGTTTTATTTTTATTCAAAAATTTAGTGAAGACCCTGATATTAAGAAATTTCATACAGTAATGATTATAAAAAAAAAACGAGGAGGTGTAAAACCTTCAAAAATTTTATTTTTTCAAATAATATTTTTAGAATAAACTTTAATTTGTGATATTATTATTTTTAGAATAAACTTTAATTTCTGATATTATTATTTTTTATAAATTTTTACTGGGTAATCGCTGAAGCCAAATTTTTTATTTTTTTTTTTATTTTCTTTCATAGTCTGGAGGAATTTATCCATATTTCCCGAGCTAATTAATGAAAATTTTTTCTATTTTACTTGTATAATTAGCTCTTTCGGAATAATCGAAATTCTGGATTATTTTGGTAAAAAATAACTTAAATTTACTACTATTTGCTTTTATTCAAATTAAGATAACTTTAGAAAATCATATCAGATATTTACTATTATAGAATCTTATTATTTTAGCTCTGAATACTTTAAAATATCTTACTATTTAATTATAATTAATTCTGGCATAAATTTTGTAATTTTAATAAGTAAATCATTTTTAATGCATCATTTAATTCTTTTTTAACCTTTAAAATTTCAAAATTACCTTGTCTTTTATACATCCCATATGAACTTTGGTATTAAATTCTCTATTTAATAAAATTTTAGTTAAAAATAATATGTGAGCATAATATTTATAACCAGATAATTTAAAGTGTTTTTCAATAAAAAATTACCTTAAAACGGTACTCATATTTTTCTATTTCAAATTAGTTTTATTTTTTTCTTGTATAGCACTATGGGGTATAGAGAATATTTTAATTTAGGAAAATTTTTTTTAATACTCTCTTGATCCCTTTCAAAATATTACATGATGTGATTAAATTTTGAATAGCAAAACAAATTATTTTCATTTTTTTAGAGTATTCTCTGAAATTTTTTATGAATCTGAATTTATTTCTATTTTATTTGATATTAAGTATAAATCATTTTTGATTTTTTATAACGATGTAGACTCCATCAGAATAAGTAACTGCATTACATATATATTCATATATTTCAATACCACTTGAATTTTTTCTATCCACTTCATCATAGACCATGACTTTTAAATTTTAAAAAGACTTAATAGGATCAATTAGCCTTATAAGTCATGTATATCATATTTATTTTGATATTTTTCATTGATTTTCGTTATATTATTTAAATTTTAACTAGATGTTTTTTTTTTTAAAAAAGATACGTCTAATTATCCTCCAAATTTTGATTCTTTTAAAGTATTATTTTTTTTTAATGCAATTAAGTTATAATTAAAATGATATATTAATTCAAATTGTTCAATTTTCTTATATTTATTTAATTATAATTTAATTTTTATGAATAGAAAACGAATAAATTTTAAAAACTAATCTGGTAGTTCATCTGATACTAATGATTTAATCTTGGGTTTGGTTTTAATAATATATATAATTGAGATTTTTATATGCGTATTAATTAGAATAATCTATTTAGCGTTCAGTTTTTTGTCTATTATATCTGTTAAAATAATTTGGCGAAAATTTGCTTTTATTTTCTGAATTAAGAAAGATTATTTATAATGAATTTATTATATTTTATATCTCTTAAAATATTTCACATAATTATCCAATTTCATCAAGCATTTTTTTTCATCTTGCATTTTAAGAATACCAAAAATATATTTATTTGATCTCGCACCTTGTTTAGCTCATTTACATTTTTAATTATCTATAATTTCATTAAAATTTTTTAAATTCAAGCCAATAAATTTTTTTTTAGTTTTTTTCAGATATGTTACAATCTGGTCATACGAATCACCATTTAATGAAGCGCTTTAGATTTTGTTATTTGTCAATTTAAACTGTATAATCTGTTAATAATTTCTTGAAATAAAAAAGTAATATTGCTCGTTTGGTATCACACTTTATTTTTAACCAGATTTTAGGGTCTATTGTGACATCAAAACCATATATAATCTAGTTAACTTTTTGTAGACACTTAATAGATTTAATTTGGGATATGTTTAATATGATTTTGTTTCATATCTCTGGGTGCTAAGTTTTTATTATATTCCTAATAATGCGAATTTTTTAATTATCTTATGGTTAAGCTCGATCCTACTTGAGCTTCAAAATTAACTATACAATTTATTTGATAATTTATACAAAAATGTGATTAATTCTAAGCTTTAATTTTATATCTACTGAATCATGTTTATTTACTTATTTTTTTGGTACGAATATCTTTTTTAGAATTATAAAATCTATTATAGTTATTATTTTTGAATAATAGTATATTTCTATTATAATGGCCCAAATGTATGTAGAAGAGTCAGCTAGTGAGGCTAAGCTCTTCAGCTAGTTTGAGAGTCTTTTCATAGTGCTCATATTGATATTGGATGTTATTTGATTAATATTTATTATTAATAAAGAATTTAATATTTGAAATACGATTTGTATAATTATTAAGTTAGATAAATTTATTAATAGAATTTAACCAAAAAAAAAAAGTAAGTTTTTTAGATGAAATAACACTTCTTTTTTTTTTTTTAGAATTGTTTCCGTTTTCCCTTAAATCATTTCCATTCTTTGATGATGTTTCTTTGTCATTTTTATACGTGAATTTTGTTATATTTACAACTATAAACTTATTTCCATTAGATTATTTCATTAAAAAACCAATTTTATTTTGGAATCATTATTATAATCATTAAAATTTAATTTTAATAGATGATTTTCAGAAAATAAAAAAGAAACAGAGTATTGTATATTTAATACATTAATTGAGCATCTGATAGACAATATGAATTATACGGTGTTTCTATACATATATCTAAATATTGATGTACTAAAAAGATTCTTTAGTTTAACTTGGATAATAATCATTACCGAAATATATAAATGCAAGAATTATTAGTTTGCTATAAATCGAAAAAGTTTCGATTTAATAACTTAGAAGATATAACAAAAAGTATACATTCAGTTTACATAGAGAATTATTTGTCTGGTTCTACAGTTCCACATACATGTATGCATTTTTTTTTACCACTTTGAAAACGTATCAAGTTATTGTAATAATAGCTATTTAATTTGAATCTATGATCCTGATGTGAATATAAAACCTACACATCCCATTTTAATTGTAGGTATTTACTAATTATTAAAGCAGGTTTTTCTCCATTTTGCGTTTCAATTTCAATTTCAGTATTTTACTCTGTTAAAGAATCACAATTTATTCTTATAATTTTCTCACATATTGTTTATCTTTATAAATTTACAACAGTTTTTATTGATTTTATATATTTGAAAATAAGATATGTTTTTTGGAGTTCTCATGCCATTACAATAACAAGTGGTTATTCTCAGAACACTTATAATGCAAAGTATACGTGATTCACCAGCCCACTTGAACCAATGCCCAGGGGGTACGGAGCTGCTAGAGCGGCGGAGGGGGGTCGGTTGAAAAAGTATTTTTTCAATATTTTTTTAACTTTTTAAATAATTTTTGATAGATTTTAGTATACTTTTAAATCATGTTTAATAAACTTTCTGTGAAAAAAAAAAGTGATTATACTCATATTATTTGACAATTTTATTCCTATATCTGGATCCACCTAACAGATGGTTGAATTCCGCCGTTTCTGGATTAAATACATTTATTAGTGTATTATATTTTTCAAATGAGATATTGAAGTTTTTATTTAACGCATATATATCTGGTATTACCATCGAGGGAACTAATGATAGATGAGACTACTCTATCTTAGAAATTCTGGCTCTTTGGTAAAATTTTGACTATAATTTAAATCTAGCATATATTATTTATCAATATTCCATTAATTTTTATTGAATCGCTATGATTTTAAAGTATAACAATAGCTTTAAATTCTTTTTGATTTAAATTTTTTTTTTTGCGTTGATGATAGTGTTTGTGTGATTATAAACTTTATTATCTAGTTTGAAACCATTTTAATAATCTTTTTTGGGAGGATTTTTTTTTTTATTGACTCTATTTTTTGTAATTTTCAGATCTCTTAGATTTAGCTAATTTTTTGGAGCCAAAAGCCCTTTTTTTCCTGTTAGGAATGAATTGAGTGGATTATGGCTCATCGATTTCATTGGTAGTTTAGTAATTGTAGTTTATTATGATCCTTGAATATGTGGTTTTTGATAATTTAAGTCGTCTATGGATTTATTGAGGAATATTCCACATATTTTTTTGATTCACGCGACGCTTTATCCAAGATTCGGACGGTTTTATAGTCACTGTATATAATAGTGTGAGTATATGATTTATTAGTCTAATTTAGGGTTCTTTTAAAATTGAAATTTTTTTCTTTTACTATTATGCGAGGATCTATTTTTTTTGGCTTTGTTAATTTTTTATAATTTTTATTTATGGTTTCCCCCCTTCTTTTTCCAGTTCTCTTAGCTAGTTAATTGCATTCATTTATTTAATATCATTCGAGTTTACTGTAAGTGAATAATTTTGGAGTACTCTTCATGAAACATTTAATTTTCCTCATTTTATCATCAAAAATATTGGTAGCTAGCATTTTCTAGATACTATAGTAGATTTATTACTATTTTTAAAAAATTTGCTTAATTTCTCACAATTAAGAGCTTTTATATTTATCAATATTTATTTTTATAAGCTGATCAGAATTTCTTGTTTGCTTCCCATATATCCCTTTCGAGAACTTGTATAAGGTCAGTATCTTGTGTCTTTTAGAAAATTTGAAAGTGCTCAAAATTTTATATGAATGTCTTTATGTTGAATTTTAAGCCTTCTTTCACTTTTGAATGCGTTTTCTGGCTTGAAATGAATAGAGTAAAATTATCTATATTTATGAGCTTCGGCGGCCATTTCGAATTCTGCCAACTAGAATGTGATAAGTTCAATCCAATTCTTTCTTATTATACCAGATTGTATCAGCTCAATTGTAATTCTTAAGAGTTTGCAGCTGTTATTGATCAATTTTTATATTGATAAACACTTTTCGCCCAAAGAACCTTTGAGGTAAGTCTATGGCTGTCTTATGAATTATTACTAACAAGTTCATCGTTGTTTTTGGATAATTTTCAAACGGAATCCTCCATTTTAGTCAATATATCGATTTCATACAGGAGAATCATCTTGACTCACGTCCATGTCTATTCTGAATCTTATCGCTACTTTGGAATCTTGAGTGTATATTAAGTTTTTATCATTAATTTTTGAGAACTTTTATTGGCTGGTTTGAGGATTCTTTAATTGCGAGAAATTTCGAGATATTAAAGATTGATATATTTAGATGGCTCTTATCGGCAAAAAAATTGTAGTAGAAAAAAATGAGTTTTTTATGAGAAATGTTAACTGGTATCCAAATTATGGAATAGCTGCAACAAAATTCGCTCTGAGCGCTATTCAATTTTTCATTGAATTTTGTTACTGATATTACGAATGAGTTTTTTTTGGTTGAGAAATCAAGCAAAGATAGGTATATAATAAATATAAGCTGAGCTTTGTGAATTTCTTTGATTAGAACTAAAGTGTTTTTTGACCGAAAGGAGTAGCATAAAAAAGGCAAATATTGAATAGTATTACAAGTTGGTATGTAAAAAAACAAATCAATAAATTTCACGATTTCATTGAGTGCAAATTAAAATCTGTGTTGCCATTTGCTGAATTTCTAGGAACACCCATTGGTGTTAGTTTCGACTTTAAATTTTAGACTTGCTGAAAGCAAAATAAGCTTCTGCTGTATACCCCAAATTCCTAGAGTATCTTTTTTTTCTTCACATATAGGAATGGAACCTTTATCAAATCAAGGTGATTTAGACGGCGTTTCCATTGAAGAATCGGAGGAAAGAAAAGCACTAGGCGAAGTTGTTTCGGCCTTTCTATTTTATAAATTTTACGCTTTGAAATGCTGTGTAGAAAATCGACTCAAGAATATAGACTTGCTAAATCCCGAGGATAGAAGCATGGTTCTTTCAACAGGCGTGTTACAGCGTATATTCAATATTAAGAACATGATAGAAACCAACTACGGGTTCATACTCGAATTAGTCGGAAATAACGAGATTATCCTTAATAGCGGCTTGTTTCCAATGCCCGAAAATTTTGACCAAAATAAAGACTCTTTCCTTGAGGTATTATTTTTACTCTTTACTCTTTACTTTTTACTGACGTATTTAAGAATTTATATGTTTCTATTTTCCAAAAAAAAAAAAAAAAAACAAAATAACAATTTTGCATATGTTTTAAATTTCAAATTGAATTTGCTATAATAAAGCGGGTTAAAATTTTTTACAATGAAAGAATCGATTCTGGTATGCCTCCAGCAGAAATAAGTAGTCTTGAGAGGATATTATCAATGATGAAAATGTTGGTCAGAGATTGGTCTTATGAGGGAAAAGAAGAGCGCGAATCTACTTATAGCCCAATAATAAAGCTAATAGAGCATTATTATAGCGAGTTAGAAGGATACTCGCACAAGAAAAATGTAAAAGTGTTAGTATTAGGCGCTGGGCTTGGTAGACTAGCTTACGATATCGCGAGTTTAGGCTACACTTGCCAAGGAAACGAATTTTCATATCTCATGGTATGTCTACACTTGCCAACACATATACATATATATTGGCTCGTTTTTCATATTTCCTATCAATTTTTAAAAATATAAATGAAAATTTGATTAATTTATATAAATCAAAATATGCCACAATAGCTGATTACGTCGAATTATATACTAAATCATTGCAGTGATCCCGAAAGTATTCTAATATATCCATTCATTCACGATTTTTCAAATGTTTTTTCTGCGAAAGAACAATGTAGAAGCGTTTCTATTCCTGATATACCGATTGGAATAAGCCAAGAAAATATCGGAAACTTTTCTATTGTAGGCGGAGATTTTCTTGAGGTGTATGAGGATGATAAAGGTACTGATAAATCTCGTATACAACAAAAATATTTATGCTTTTCAAAAATTAAAACATCCATACCTAATTCTGTTCTTCTCTAATTCAAAAACGAGCTTCATTTAGTTAATACTACAAGATTGTTTTCCAATTATAGCTCCAATATACCTCTTTATTTATCACAATCATCGTTTTTTTTAATTTGTTAGAGTCTTGGAATGTGGTTGTGACCTGCTTTTTTATCGATACTGCAAAAAATCCAGTTTCTTATTTGAAAACGATCTATAATACTCTTGAAAAAGGCGGAATGTGGATTAATTTTGGACCGCTGCAATGGCATTTTGAAAACACTCCTGGTGAGCTGTCTATAGAACTGACTTATGAGGAAGTGCTTGATCTAGTGCAAAAGATAGGATTTGAAATTAAAAATAAGGTATAATCTATTTTCATTTATTTTTATTTCATTATGACTTGCATACTATATTTAATATAATAAAAAGAATTTTTTTTTTTTAAAGTTGTTGAATAATTCAAAATTTTGCTTTTTTATTGTAGAACGACATCCCTAAAAAAGTGCAGTACTCACAAAATGCCAAAAGCATGTCTTTACACACTTACGTAGCACCTTTACTAGTGGCCATTAAACCAAAATAGCAAGTTTGATTTTTTTTTTTCTGAGGGGTTTTGAGGATTCATTTTATTTACTAAAAAAGTGATAATATTTTACAATTTTGCAGTTTTTATGTACTTTATTATTTGAAAGAAAACTTTTTATTTACAAAACTTTGTATTTTTTATTAAATTTTACAATGTAAACTGTTATTGGGTTTTTGAAACAAGTTATCTATTACAGCTTGATTGACTAGTTTTTAGCAGGTCAAAGACAAGTCTAATTGATATCAAAGGTCAAAAGTCGATTAAATTAATTTAGATATTAACTAAAATTAGGCAGAAAATCAAGTAGAAAAAATTTTTAATTCCAGTGTCTACCAGATGCTAAGAAAGAAAAAAAAATTGAAGTTTAAATTTCGTGTATTGAAAAACAATTACAAGGATTTTTTAAAGCTAGTTTCATTTTAGAATATTTTTACTATCTAAGTTAAGGAGTCAAGAAAGGTTTTTTGTATCATAGTATCATTAAATTTTCCTGGAAACTCGAACGACTGATTTGCTTTAACGTGGTTGCCAACGAGCTCACCATTCTTGTAAATGAGTAAGATAGGAAGAACTTCATGGTCCTTAAACCCGCACTCAATGGCATCAACTAGTAAGAATATATGGTTTAAACGCTTTGCACATTTCTCCAGTTCTGATTTGAACATTTCTGATTCAGGCAAGTTCTATACGAAATATCGTTAAATGATTAGAAATAAATAAATTAAATTCGAGATTCAATAATCGATGATATTATATGTATATAGATCTGGTTCTTAAAAATTGGTATGAAAAAAGGGATTTATCCATATTAATTATAAAATTTCCTAATGAAAGTGTAAAAAATTTTTTACAAGTGCAATTATACAGTATTGAAAGTAAGTGTAACTTAAATCTTACATGTAAGTGAAGGAGAATAATAATGTAGACATCGGTTGATGAGTTTTTTTCAACAATATCAGTATACTCTATAGCTGAAACGGGTTTAAGCATTCCATATCCCAGGCTGATATTTATAATTTAAAAAAAAAGAGGTTAAAATTGTTAAAGACGATGTTTAAACACAATGGTCGACGATTTAAAAAAATTAGAATAAAAGAATAATGTTAAAATATAGTTACGAGTTCATCTTTTTGCTATTTTCAGCAATTCTTTGCCTCCTATATTCTTCGAAAATTTCGTCGTCGCTATCTAATTCAGATAACCCCAAATCGGAGGAATCGTTCTCGCTTTGTTTAGAAGCCTCTTCTTTTTTGGTCCACATAGTATCGGCAGGTTTTGGATTGTAGTTTAAATGTTTGGCTTTAATAAACTCGCTTTTCTCGTTTTTTTCATTTATATAGTCTTCATAATCTAATTTTTTTTTATAATTAAAATCTGCAAGTACAGATTTAGGGCCAGTTTTTGGGCCATTTTGGCGATCGAAGTATTCTTCGTACTTTTCAACTTCCTTATAAACAGAAAAACGATATAAAAATCAATGATATGAGTTATGAGAATAAATCAAAATATATCAGGAGGTTTTTAGCATTACCTTTTTGTTTTTTTCTGGCTTTTGGTTTCCCAAATCTATTTCTTCATCGCTTGCAGAATCATGATTTAAGTTTGGTTGGATAGGGTTAAGTTGTTTGAAATCCATGAAGGACGAGCTTGGATAAAAAAAAAAGTATAAAAGTAATTATAAACTGAAAATAATTAAAATACAAGAGTATATAGTTAAGGAATAATTAAAGAGAAACCAAGTTGGTTATGGGAGCCGTAAATAAGTTATTTTATTTTACAAGTTTATAAGCAATAGGAAAAGTTAAAGTTTGATATATTAACTTGAAACCTAAACTGCGATTAGCCAATAGCCGCCATTTATTCAAGCTTTAGAGTTAAATGAGCAGAATTATAGTAGATACTATTGGCTCAGCGAATAAAAATATCTATTGGATAGAAATTAGAGCATTCAAATATTGTGTTCCTCTATAATTTAATGAACAAAGCTTTTTTTTCTAATCCTCAGGGAGAAGGGAATAAGTTATTAGGATATTATATTCGAGGTATTATCTCACAAAATCAGATTAAAATCACTTCATGGCTATTAAAAGTTCTGATTTCAGCGTTCAGCTCGCATTAAAAACGACTTATTTCGCCTTCGCTGCTTAAAAATGATTATTATGAGCTTCCTAACTAAGAATCTCGGATTTGAAATTCTATTCTTTCTTATTATCAACAAGTATCTAAATCAAAATTCTTACTTTGCACTAATAGTAATCAAAAAAATATATTTTAGAAATATAGAAAATCGTCTTTAAATTATTTGGCTAAGGACTAAAATGATTTATGGACCAAGAATACTTTTTAAAATATAAAATCTTCTCATACAGACTTTGAAATATATAAATAAACCGAGATTTATCGTGAAAACTAACTTATAAGCTTAAAATAATGTTCAATACATTAAAAAACTCAGCAGACTCATTATAAAACAAGTTTAAATGTTTTTTTATCCTGTAGAAGTTGAACCAGCTGAAATAAAAGATATCCTTTGGTGAGACGGAGCTTATTTTCTTAGAAATTCTATTTACTCACTTGAATTAGATAAATCTATAGGTAGTATCAGTCAATTCATTTGATGATTTTTTCTAAAAAAGTTTAAAAATAAAGTCAAAGCATATGAGTACGAAATTTTTAGTATGAAAAGTTCCGCACCTCGAACGAATCTCTCATACATATATATACATGGTGGCAATTTATAATTTATAACTTCCAATTTATATATAGAGTAAGAGATTAAGAAAAATAGTTTTTTTATTAGCATTTATAAATTTTGATCAGAAAAACAAGAATAGCCAATAATTATTGCTGTTTTTGACCAATAATGGTGAATCTTCTAACATATACTCTAATAGTATAATTTTTACATAAAGCAGATTTTGTAATAAAAAAAATGCGATTTATGATCCTATTTTGCCAAAATGTTTTGTGCCAGAAATTTTATTCCCCTACAATTGTTTAATAAAGCAATACTATTTTTTAAAATTATTGTTATATAGAGTCAATATTTTCTTTCTTTAAAGATTAAAGCGTATATAATTTCACACTAATTACTAACCGCTATTTCACATAAGAACTATACCTTCACACGCTTGATAAAAAATTTTTTTTAGAGTAGACCAAACATGAAATTATCGATTATTTACAATTTCAGAAATAGTTTTGTATTATACTCACCTTTAAATAAACGCATTTGCACTCGCAATAAAATCATTTATAACCGCACATTTAGTTGCACTTGCACTAGTTTAAAAAACAACGAAACTTCCAAAAAAACACAATACAGATTGCATGATATCGATGAAGGTAAATTAAATTCATAGCTATTTCAACAAACCTTTTCATACCAATATTTCAGATAAATATGAACCATAATGTTATTTTTTTTGTTAAATAAAATCCAGAGTTTCTTAATGCTACCAATACGGCTAAATTCGATTCAAAAGATTTGGCAAAACTCGAGCTGCTCGAGTATTTGCAGCAAAAAGGCGTTGACACAAATAGGAGCGTGAAGATGTACAACAATTTTCGGGACATTGATTTATCTTCGCCGATAGAAATCGATTTGAATTCGATTCTAAAGTACTCCGAGCACAAAAACCGGGTGCGCGACAGCCGCCGGGACGAATTGGCGGCCAAGATTAACGAGCAGTTAGTGTTCAGAAAAGAAAAAAACGCGTTTACAGACGAGTGCGAAGGTCCAGCAGCTACAAGCGATCAGGGCGCGGAAACAAGTACTGATAAGAAATCGGCGCAACCAATAAAATCAGAGACAGGAACCAAGACGGGTAAAAATGACGAAGAGGCGCCTTCAGATACCAGGCGGTTCAAGCAAAAGGAGAGAGACGATCTAGTTAACAAAGAAATATCGAAATTTGTTAAGGAAATAGACGATTTATGGGTCGATGTGCCCAACGACAAGTACACGTTTTTGTTCGATTCGTTGCAGGATTTTACTACGCCTATTGCCATTCCAAATTCCGAAACTGCCAAAAAACCAAGTATCTTAGATATAGACTCTAAATCCACAGATGAACTCAAAGAACTGTTTAAAAGTCAAGTCTTGTATATCATGAGAAAATAAATATGCATTGCTTCAGCCTACATCAATACCAATACATCCCCCCTCTATAGCCAACCAACCACGTCAATATATACAACGAATTATCTACTTTTTTTTGACTTTTCTTTGTAAATCTCTTTTCAATTTTCTCAATCTTTTGAAAATTGGCTATTTCATCGTTGCTGTTACCAATATATATGTGGAAGTGTAGAATCGCCCAAAGAATTCTCTTTGGAATCTGATTCTAAGCTTCTGGTTTTTCTTGTATTTTCTGAAAATCATCTTGCAAAATTTAACCTCATTGAATATAATAATGATGTCAACCAAAATTTGACAGTTTAATGACACACTAATGACTATTTTAATTAATTAAATTGATAAAAAGTATAACAAAATTCATGTCACAAAACTTGACATGATACCAGACAAGTATAAAAACCGCC
>LSSN01003212.1:0-17548 GCA_001970855.1 Smittium culicis | reverse complement strand
CTTTCTTGAGGTAGGATTCAAAATGAAGTGTGCCTTTTGAGCGAGAGAGTATAGTGCCATACGCAAGCTAGACTTTATTGAAAAAATTGGGGTTTTATCTCATTTGAGAATATTGCATAGATTTAGTGGCTGCTAAAAAAAAGGTTTACGCCCATTATTTTCTTTCTTTGGCGGTATGTCCAAAAAAGTATAATTCTACTGCGATCGTGTTAAATAGAACTGTATAAGATTAGCTGAGAAAAGATACTTTCCTCCTTGCACTGTTTATCTAATATTATTTTTGCAGGGGCTGAGAGGGCTGAAAATACTGACCCTATAAAGTGCTTATGTGCGACAGTCTTAGCTATATTCAACCTTTTACATGCGTTTTAGTTATTTCAAGCAAGCTCCGCTTGTAGATTAGTATCTTCAAGTGTTTGGCTTAAAGTCCAGAATCAAATCTCTTGCGATACTTTAAAAGCCTAATCAGGCCCCAATCACGCATTTTAAATTCACTGAGGATTACATTTCAAGCCAACGTCAAATACAGTGGTATCTATTGGCCCAAAATGTTTCGAGTTCATTGTTTAATTTACAGCCAATTATTACCTGTCACAGGCTCAGATCCATTCGCCTTACTCGAAAGAAAAAAAGGGCGGGAAATCCCAAAAGGCTGGAAAAGAGATTGCAAAATACATAGCATCGAAGCAGCATTAAAAAAAAAAAAAAAGATTACGTCAAACTAAGTTTTTGTCAAGGAGGATGTCGAAGCAAGAATTCCAATAAAGGCTCATATAAGCTAATAGTTCCAATTAAGATTGATAAAAACTAATAATTCCTATTGAAAAAGGTTGTCAAACCAAAAATCCCAATAGAATAAGGATGTCAAGATTGATAGAATGAGCAGCTCCATTAGACCAATAGGAATCATTTATAGCTGAGAGCATCGCTTCACAAGAATTTGGTGCTATGAAAAACTTTGAGTGTTTTTTATATAAAGTCCACAACGCTCAATTGTTCAACTTTTTGTAAATTTTGCCCAACTCATTGTCTAATTTAGTTTTATTTTAAAAAAGGCCATTTATCTCTACGCTAATCCGCTTTTTCATTGTTCTATATGTTTATCCCTGTTTGTTCATAATTCTCTACCTTTCTATCTATCATTCCCTGCTCCTTTTCTTTCTTTATTTTTTGCTTCACCCTATTTATCCCCTCCAACTTCATAGCCTATTACTCAATTCAAAGATATAAGCATACTCATTCCTTAGTCTTTTTGTCCTCTCTTCTTTTTTATATTTCTATCCAAAATCTTGTGTTTTCTCTTTCACATACTATCTTCACAAAGCCCACAGTCCATCTTAACTGCCAATAGGTAATTTTCTTTATTTTCATAAAGCTAGCTTATTATCCTCCCCCCGCCCTACCTCGCTCTATCCTTTTTTTTTTTTCACGCACCCTGTCGATATTAAATTTCACATAAAGTGCGCATATTGTAATCTCTATATGCCGCTTGCTCCTTTTTTTTTTTTTTTTTAGTATTTAGTCAATTCTATGCATTTATTTACTCTCTTATAAATACCTCCAAGCGCTATTAGACTAAACTCACGAAGTTTTTTTTTTGTTTTCACAACAAAGATAACTCGCTTATCTTTTTAATCATATTTAATATCTGATATACTCAACATTAATATAATTCAATCTATATCACCCTGATATTTATCAATAGTTTACCCACAGCTCATATTATTTGTTATTTTTTATTGACTAACATTTATTTTTTTATAATCAATTTACTTTAGTAACAAAAAATTTTATTTCTCTGTATAAAATCTCAATACTCATCACTCTATTATTTCTAATTTTTAGAAGTTATAAAACCACATCTTTCTCAAATACCTAACGTCATCAATTTCTGTCCTTAATCAAGATTTACCTCAAACGCTGTTTTATCTTTAATCTCTTCCTTTTTAAATATCCAAACTTAACTCTCTTAAGTTAATTACGCTTGGCAGTGATAATTAATGAATACTACACAAGCTCTTTGCCAGAATTACGCCAAATAATTGCTACCTTAAAAAATCCATACACAGGGCTCTGATTTACCTTTGCTCTTTTCATACATACTCAAATTTGGAATTAACATATTTTCCTTTCTACAAATTGATATAACTTGGCCATATACCTCACTCTTTCACATATATACACACACCATCTTGAAATTATCACAATCTTTGTGAATTTCACAAACTATAAATAATACGAGTTCTTATTTTAAACCAATTAATTGTTACCAGGCTTACAGTAATTACACTACTATGGACTATGTAAACTATGCCAAAAATCAACCTCAAACCCCTCTAAAGAAGATTCTCTCCAATGAAACTTCCCATCTAGATGTTAGCTGGATGGATGAAGTGGTTGGGAATTCTAAGAACGATAATGAAAGACCCAGAAAGCGTAGAATGACTACCTCCGAAACGTACTTTAACAGATTTAATACTGACGCAAGCGAAAGTTTAATCAGCAATATAAACTCCCCAAGTAAAAATAATAGAACCCCAAATAATTTAAGGAACCAAAATTTTTCTGCTATGCCTCAAAATATTAATGATTTAGATAACAATGATTTTGAAAATTTTTTCAAGAATTCCAAGTTTGGAAAAAATCCTGATGAGATCTCCCCTTTAAACTCAGAAAGCGTTTCACTAAACAATTTTATCAAGCTTGACCAGAATAATCTACTCGATTCTTTTAACAATCGGGCTAATCTTGCTAATAATAGCCAAATAAACCTTTTAGAAATGAATAACCAAGATCTCAGCCAGTTTACAAATTTAAATTCAAACTCTAACAGTATTTATATAAACCCAGAGTAATATTCTTCTACATTCATTTCTTTACTCTTTATTTTTTGCCATTGTTTACCTTCTAACCTATAATTCATGTCTTATTATCATTATAGATTATACCCAAGCGCTCCTCAAGTTAACGGTATCCCAGGGTACTTCAAACTTGGTTCTGCTTCTGCAGAGCCAATTCAACCGTCTCACTATAACATTTTACAAAATTCTCAAAATTTAGGTAGATTATTTCCTGTAAACGAGGAAATGGAGAATAACTTTCCCAACAATTTTTTAAGTGCAGTACCATTAGAACAGGTTTCTACTACTCAATTTCCAAATTTTTACGATGGAAAAAGCTCTCCCGACTCTGCTTTCCCAAATATTGCTGACCCCTCATCTGAAAACTCATTAAATGTTAACGACTTCATGAACATATCCCAGTTCAATTTTGCAGGAAACTTCAAATATAACGATTTTCATACCGGTAAGCGCCGTGCTGACACAATGATATATCCTCAAGATTCAATGTTCGACAGTAGTAGATCAATAGTAAATAGAAGACACGCCAATTCTCTTAGCTTTAATCAAGAGAATTGTGTCCTTGATAAAAATTCAATTAGCTCCAATCAAAATAGAAATATTATGCCGCCTGTAACCCAACAGAACGTTTATGTAAATAGAAAAAAAAGATTTAACACGATCAGCGGCATTCCAAACGACAACAGCCTTACTCATACTAACAATCATGATTCAAGAAACGACTCTTTTTCAATATCAAATCAATCTGTTAATTGTGACCACGAAATTTCTCCTGGCCCCGGATTTGGAACAATTGATAATTTATATGGTGACAAAATGATAATGATATTTACTGCTAAAGTTGCACAAAAATCTTACGGTACCGAGAAGCGCTTTTTGTGCCCACCGCCAGTTGTACTATTTTTCGGCGGGTATGAGAACTATATTTGCGGCTGTTCAGAAACTGAGGGCACCAATAATCAAATTGGAGTGAGAAAAATTTATCAAGATAAAATGCCTAAAGTTGCAGTGTCGATTTCAGGAATGGATGTTAATGGTATGGAAACGCCTTTCTCTGACACCATTTATTCTAATGAAAACTCCCTTTTAGTTGACAACTCATCCTCATCCATCACTGGAAGCTTATCAGGTTGTCTTAACACCCCTAGCGCCCGACAATCCTCTCAGCTCGAATGGATTGTTGACAATATAAATCCTAGCCATAGTAGCCATTACGCCCTTAATCAAAACTCAGCACCAATTAACTCTAATAATCCTAGCAACAGTGTTTCAAAGCTAAGAGGCCGCTGTGTTGCTAAAAACCTATATATCAATGATAGCGACGATAAAAATAAAAAAGTTCACGTTAAAGTCCGCTTAAGCGATAATCATAACAAGTCTTTGATGGCTGAGTTTTATAGCAAACCAATTAAAGTTATCAGCAAACCATCAAAAAAACGTCAAAGTGTTAGAAACGTAGACTTATGCATCCATCATGGATCCGTTATTTCTCTTTTTAACCGATTACGATCACAAACCGTCTCAACCAAGTATCTTGGAGTTAATAAGTCGATGTCATCTGGTGGACCTGTGCCTAAATGGTGTTATAATCCAACTGATTCCAATTTATCTTCACACCAAAACCAACCAGAATCCTCCCCTTGCTTTGTTTCTAGATCTTCTGTTTGGGATTTGTTTATTATTTGGATTGTTGATGTCAACTATAAAACCAAATCCTCGTCAGGCGAATCTGATACTGTTTATCCAGTTCCTGGGTACCCTAACCCACCACAAATGGCACTTCGCCCACGCGTTCCTCCAAACTTTGTTTACCCACCTACCTTACAGCCCAGCTCTATTAGCTTTGGAAAGCTACCAGAAGGCGAAAGAGCTTCAGAAGAACACGACAGTAAACCTATTAAAAGCTCACCCATTGCTATTCACTATAATCAACCGGTTGTTTTACAGTGCTTGTCAACAGGTATGGTTAGTCCCGTGATGGTATTACGCAAAATTGAGAAAGGAAGCATTGCAGTTGGTTCATTTTCACTAAAGGATACACAAAAATTAAATACTGGTGACCCCGTAAGCCAGCTTCATAAAGTTGCATTTGAACTACACCCCCAATTTCAAGATTATAACGCCCCAAATCATAATTTATACTACAAAGATTTCAATTCTAGTATCAACGCACAAAGAACTAGTGTTGCTGACCTTCTTGCCCCTGGTAGATACTTATCATGTATGGGAGATATTGTAGGACTGCAAATCTCTATTAGTGGTAAATCAGCTTCGCCTAATGGATCTTCAAGCGCTGCAAACTTAGAATCTTTAAAAAGCTCTAAGCCTTTTAGCTACCTTCCTACTGAATATGGATACAATAATGATGCACAAAGATCTCACCAGAATCAATCTCAGCACCTGCATAATTTAGGCTCAAGCTTTTCACAACCATTAAACTCGGGTCAGCATAATATCAATCCTCCCAATTCTTCATTCCAGTTTATAAACTCCTCAAATGGTATACCCGGGTCTAACAGTGCCTATAGCAACCCTATTTCAGCTAAAAGAAAAGCCGAAAACCTTGCATCAAATATAGCTGATACAGAGTTTTACTCACCTAACGACTACCGAAAAAGATCATCTAGCAACGTTGAAACAATTAGCGGTTCGCAAAGTACTTTGAAATCAAACCACTCAGATAGTATAAAATCACAAATAACTTGGTCTGAAAACGTTAGTGATGCTTCCGTTTGGACAATTGTTGGAACTGATTGTGCAACTTATCGATTTGACTATTTAAAAAATCATGAAAATATCACCAACTCGATAAGTGAATCTGGATCCACTAAATTCAGCTACTCCGTTGATAAAGATATCTCTGTTGCCCAAAGCAACATCTCTGAAGCTACCAATCCAAGCTGTCACGTATCAAATGGCGAGTTTGTAAACAATAATATCGCAACGATTCAAAACCGGAGCAGTATCCAGAACATATTTAACTCTATTTCTCAAAACCATAACATTGTTTCATTAGACAATTTTATTGGCGATGAAAGTAGCTTTGACCTAGGAATGCAACTCAATAACTCTAATTCCAGTCTCGACATTTCTGGAAATGTTAACTATTTCAATGATGGTTTTTTTATTCTTAACAACCAAAGTAACAAAGAGTCGTCATCAAAACAACTTTTGGTTTCGCCTAATGCTTCTACTCTGTATAATTCGCCCAATAATAGTAATGTGTTAGTATTTAGTGACACCCCACTTGCAAACCATAGTAATATTAGCGATTTGAGCCTGCCTCAAGATAACTTAGCTCCCCCTTCTCCAAACTCAACTAAACAACCTGATTTTTATGAGAACAGCAATCAGTTGAATTATGGCGGTATGGTCGCAGATCTTAACTCAAACAACTTGAATAATCTCGGTTCGAACTTGCTTTATGGCACCTCACTCACAAAAAATCCCGAATTTTTAGCTAAAGATGAAAGCAATGACCCGAGACCAATCTTGTATAAAGTACAATTTCAAAATAATGTTCCACAAGAAATTTCATCGCAGCGTGACCGTGGTATGTCTATTTCCACTCAGTTTAACAACTTTGGGATTTATGATGATAACTCATCTTCAATTCAGCTTAAAAGCTTAGATGACGGTAAGAGTTCTGGAAATCCTTCTGATATAATTGAAATGACTCAAGAATCTGACAAGGTTATCCTAGAAAACAAGAATGGTCGCTCAGCGTTAATTATTCATGGCGATAACTTTACTAAATGTACTCAAATTCTATTTAATAATACCGCCAGCCTCAGTGTTGAATTTGTTTCCTCGAAAATATTAGTCTGCCTTGGACCCCTTCTGTCAGACTTTCCAAAGCATGATTCTTCAAATAACAACTTTAACCCTAATGAAAAGATGAGCCTTGATAAAGATTCTAAGGAGCCTTTAGACAAAGATAGTTCTATTAACCTTGAGTGTAGAATTTCATTCTTGAACCGTCTAGGAATTACAAACTCCAAAATGAAGTTCACATTACGTAGCTAAGACTTTCTCGCTTTCTTATTTTAATTTAAGAATAAAAAGAATTGTCTCTACACGTGATTTACTTATGAATTGGTGTCTTTAACTACAATTACCTGTAAACAATTTAAAGTATTGCCTATTTTTTATCCCGTCCTATTTATAGTTATCCATATTTTGTAACATAAAACAAATAGTATGTATATTTTTACTGACTCTCTTTACTGCAGAGGATTTATATTTTTGTACCAATAATGTACATCTAATGATTTATTTATTTGTTTTTTATATTTACCATTCAACATTACATTAATTTTCATTTAAACATCTTACAATAAACAAACCAAGTATTTAATATCATTTTGATTATTATTTTCATGATTTGATTAAAAACTATTATTTATTTATATTAGCATAATTAAAAGATGGAAATTTTATTCTTTAACTACCTAAACATAAATCCTCATTATATTACCTTATATCGATTTATGTCAAAATCGGTAGTCTATCTGGCAATGGTTTTTAACTTGCTTATCTCAAATAGTATATTAAGCTATTTTTATTGATGAGTATAAGAAATTAAAAAAAAAAAAAAATAACAGTATTTTACCTAGAATGCTTATCGAAGATTTTTAATCAAATTGTGGAAGAGTTAGAGGAGTCGGGAGAGGTTTATAAACACTTTCTTTGCATACTATTAGGTTACATGTATATATCGCCTCCCTTTCAAGGTCAATTCCCCTCTCCCATTACTATGCTATGAGCTCATTTTCTGTTATGCCCCCAACAGCATTTCGTTTAATGGCTCTATCATTCCTTTAAGCAAAGGCTGGTCAGTTTTGTTGTCGCATGTGTAGATTTAAATTAACAAACAAACAGAAATACTATTAATCCCTAGATAGAATCCTCTTTACCCCCTCCCCTTCATCCTTTTTTTTATTTAAAAAAATATATACTGAATCGCGTTTACTTGATAGCTAAATGAATCCGTCTCCTTGAAATCGAGGAAATAAGTGTTCAATCGAAGGGTTGACTTGGATTAAATGTGGATCCAAAAAACAGGGGCCTAAAAAAAAAAATTAGGATAGAGGATGGGCGTGGATAATAATCTGAAAATCGACATATCAATTCTCTGCTAAAAGTCAAACATGAACACTGATTCCAAATATAATAATAACAATACTATTCAATAAGTTATGCGCTGATATCCGTAAAATTAAATATATTAATCGGAATGTATTTGTATCAGTGATTTAAAATACCTCATTCCAGTGTAATTTTTAATTTTCCGTACGTAATTAATACCTTACCTTATTCCTTAACCTAATTAAATAGGGTACCTATAAAATTATTCCTATTATATAAGCCAACAATCTTGATAATAAAGATGATCTCACAATCTGTTAACAAGGTATTTATACATAAAAACCTTTTATTTAAAAAGGCAATCAGCTAAATAGTTTTTCTATTCAGAGCAAAATATAAAAATTTGATGGTTTTTATTCAATTTCGAAAATCGACTGTATACAAATATAAACCTTGAACCAATGCTCAGTGGGTAATGAGCTGCTAGAGCGGCAGTGAGGTGGTCAGTTGAAAAAAAAATTTTAATTTTATGTAAATTTTTTAACCATTTTTTAATAGTTTTTTGTATACTGGTAAATTATATTTAATAAACTCTGAGGCAAAAAAAAAAAAAAGAATTCAAACATAATAAAATTTTCAAGATAATATCTTTGTTTTTTTTACATTTTCGTTTTATTTCTTGTAGATCACTTTGTTTGATTGTTATTAAAAATTAGTAGCGAGTGGTATTTACGAGTAAATGTGGTTGGTCGATGCTTTTTTAAGTCTATTCATAATGGCCATTCCTTCATCGGAGTCAGTGACACCCTCAATTATAACTTCACGAGCGCCCAAATCGTCTGCGAGTCTTAGGAGATAGAACATATTGCTACCAAGAACAGGCTTTGATTTAACTAAAAAGATCAGCAGCTTTATTTTGATGCTATCGGAATCAGTATGCAAAATTTCGGTTGCTGAGCGTGTGTTAATGTCTTGTCTCGAAACTGTAGTAGGTACATTTTCGATTAGGTTTTTGGGTTTAGATAACTTTTCTATTTCAAATGACTCTATGACAGATTCATAATCAGGAAGAGAAGTGTCAAACACTTCTACAGAAAATTTAGAGCGAGGTAAGTCTAGCCATTTGATATCTGAGGCAAGGCATACCAACCCAACAAGTATTTCTGAAGAGAATTTTTTAGTAGCCGATTCTTCTGAAACTTCATTATCAATAGAGCTAGGCAGATTAAGAATGTAGTCAAGCATTTTTTGCTTTGTTAAAAGTTGAGAGTATTCACCTCCAATGCTATGAGTAGGGTTAGAATGGCTATTTAAGCTAGAGTTTTCACCAGGGATAAACAATGAAACTTTGGCTTTGGGGCTGTAATGCTTATATTTCATTCCTGGTGTAGTAGGAGCCGACTCAATCCCAGAGTCTGAGAAATTCTTACCATATACAATAATTTCATTCCATAGATTTAAAGAGTAGGCATTTTTGTGGTTGGATGAGCTTTGAGTGAGAGGATTTAAATTCACGTTTCCATTTTTAAAAGGCTGATCAGGCGAACTTTTTGCCATATTTATAATCTGTTCATACGAAACTCCGCCTGGTCTTAGAATACAGGGTATTTTTACCATTAGGTTGTTATTCGATATATCGGTAAACGAGTTAAATTTGTCAATTTGGTTTAATAAATCCAAGTGATTTTCTTCGCCGCTAATTTCGGATTGCAATGTATTCTTAATTGCATTGATATTTTTAACAGGTAACTTGTTCGAAATTGCGTCAATGACTGTTGACTCGAGACCAATTTCGCAACTTCCTGAATCAACAACTAGCGGAATTAGGCCTTTCAAGTCTTTAAAGACGTGACTGGCGAGGGTTGGCGAAGGTAGACCTGAGCTGTTTGCGCTAGGTGCTGCGAGAGGAACGCCACAGCATTCAATTATTGCCCTAGCTATAGGGTGGCTAGGTAATCTGAAAGCAACAGTTGAGTTTATTTCACTGTTACCAAGTATAATTTTTGGTATGCATTTTGGTTTTGGTAACACAATTGTCAATGGCCCTGGCCAAAAGCTATTAATAAGTTGGTGGTATATTTTAGGAATTACATCAATGCCCAATAGTTGTGGGCCTTCAGTATCTGAAGAAGATAAAGATGTAGAATTTGATTCAAAGTCCGGTTTGTAGAGATTAATAAGCATTTCTAAGCTAGACACATGTACTATTAGAGGATTATCTGAAGGCCTGCCTTTAGCCAAGTATATTTTGCGAACAGCAGTTTCAGAGAGTGCATTAGCAGCTAGACCATATACAGTTTCTGTTGGGATGGCGATAGTTTCATCGTTTAAAATACAGGCTACCGAAAAGCTTAGCCAGTCGGGCCAGCCTGAATCTTTTCCTAACATACTGACGTTTTGGACATCAATCTGATTTTCGTTTTTAGTATTGCAAAGAAAAGGCATTTTTAAAGAAGAGCTCGGGTAATTGTTAATTTTTACATTGTTTATGAAAATAGTGCTTCTTTGTATGCTTGGATCAAACCTGACAGAATCGTCGACTGTTGGGATGGTTATTGTTTTGAAATTAGCTAAACTGGACATTTTTACTTTAGGCGCGCTTTTGCAATTTGAAGCTTGCTTTATGTCTTTGAATTTGTTATGATTCGATTCTAATTTAAAATTTGATGAGGTTGGGCAATAAGGCGCAAAAAAATTTATATTGGAGTACCTATTGTATAATAAAAGTGGATTTAAAGCACTGATTGTTTTGGTATTTTTGCTGAGAAGCGGCACTTTATTATAAGAAAGTAAAATTCTACTTGTCATTAATCTATACAAATAGCTATTTTAACATCTAAATCTAAAATGGAAGATAATTAGAGAGGCTAAATGATGACTTAATTACAAACTGGAATATTGTAGCAAATATTTCCGCATACGAAAGCTGATCAATCAGTCAAAATTTATTTTATTGGCCAAAACACATTTCAATAAAAAAAATTGGCGAGCGACTAATGCTCATTCGCTAAGCTATAGTTAAATATAAATCTATAAAAAAATGCAAAAAATATATAGTAAAATCGATAATATGTAAGGAAAGTGGGAGTAGAGCTAAGCAAGAGAGAATCTGAAATAGGGAGTATTCTGATATAAATAAAATTTCTAATAATATTCTTGCTGTTTACAAATATTATAGACTATGATACTATGTTATTATGCAGTCCCCAGACTTTTTCGGCTTATTCGATGAAGAGCTTTTTTTGTCTTTTGTAGGCATGGGTTTATAAGAGCTCCTCTTTTTATCTGTATTGGTACTACCAAACGTTGAATTTAGCTTTTGAATTCCATTTGAATAAATGTTGGTTATCTTCGAAACAGGTGGCTGGCATTTATGGTCAGCTTCATGCCGATGTTTTAGGCAGTATTTTTTATGGCAGCTTGAGCATGTTGTAAATACAAGGCCTTTTGTTTTGCATGCTAAGACATTACATACTTCTGATTGATACGCAGGTTTTCTGCTAGTAGTGCCGGGAACTTTCTTACATCCATTTCTAATATGCGCCTCAACCTATATATGACGAGTTCATAAAGAGAATTAAACCCAGTTTAAATAAATTTAAAATATGAATTTTTTCGCTATCTATGAATAAGTTCCTGTATGATATGCTATAAAGGTATAAAATGTATTTATACATAATTTTCGCTTTGATATACTTACTCGGAAATTCGGATTCTCTCCTCTGTTTATTGGGATTGCTGCGCTACATAGAGGACAAGTCGGGACTCGGACATCGACATATAAGTTTTTGTGTGTGCAATCATGCTCTTCTATTTTCCAATGGCTCTCGCTAATAAAAACAAAAACAGTTTGTAAAGATTTAGTTTTGAAAAAATGATATAGAATGAGTTTCTAAATAAAATACCAGAAGCTTTTTTTGCAATATTGGCACTTGTAAGGCAGGAAATCTATTATTTGGATATGTAGAATAAGTTTATTTTGTCATTCAAGTATCTCTAATTGCTGATATTAGTATTTCTTACCTAGCAAATTACAACTAGTTTTGGCGCAATTTTTTCCAACATCGGGTAATTCCATGATATTCTATTAGTTATGGGTTTATCCTTAAGTATCCTTGAATTGATATTTTTACTTCGTAGAGTATGTTTCTAGTTTCTGAAATTGATATTTTTGAAGATTTTTATGAAGAATGGAGAGGTTGATGGTATTATAAAAAACGTAAGAATATAAAATGTCTAAAAATATGATAAAAAAAGTTAGCGAGTATGAAAAGTGGCTGGTGTTGAATAGATGTATGAATAAATAAAACGATGTTTTTAGAATAGTCGAGTTGTTTTTATATTAGCAACAAAATAACATTTAAAAGGGGTTGATATTAAAAGTGCGTTAATTTTTGGGATTTATCAATTGAAAATATGTTCAATAATGGATATACCCCCTTGGCTTTAAACAATAAAAAAAATATAATGAACCGAATTGAAACCTATGTGCAGTTCTTTTGTTTGTAAAATTATAATTAAAAAAAAAGATAAAAGGTGAAATATACCCGCTATTTATACTGAAAATGAAATAGACATAAGCGTTTTTTTTGTCTACAATTTAAATACGCTTCAGATTGAACACACTATAGCTGATATTTAATTTAAACTAGTTCGCTCTTTTTGTAATTACTAATCATACGCAGTAAACCCATAGTTATAAATATACTTGTAGGTATAAAACCAACTCTCTCATCACATTAAATACATCTTGGCGCATTTTACACTAAATAAATTGAATTAGAGCGAGCAAACAATAATACTAATATAAATATAACCTCTAAAATTCTCTTACGTCATTTTTAATTTCTATCACTTTCCATATAAATCTCTCATGACGTATTTTGAATGTTATTAATAAAGCAAGCTAATAAACACACTGCGCCACAATCAAGTAATGGTTGTATACTTATTTATACATTTAAACGATATATTATCTGTAAAAAATATTAAAGTTTTTATTGCAACCAGATGTATAATAGTATAATTATATTGTTAAAAGGTATTAAAAATTTCTTTTAAAAAGAATAATTGAAATTCGCAAGAAAAAACCAGACGTAGCATATTGAAGTGGACGCAAAATATTAAACATATTATTTCTGTGGCTTTTTTTAATTTACATTAAAAGATCATCAATTTCTTGGGTTGACAAGATGTGGAATTTGGGGTTGCCGGTTTCAACAATAGCTATTTCTACTTCTGTAGATTTAAGATTGGTAGCTAATACAGAAGATAGGCAATCAATAACCATTTCAATGGTTTGGCCCTTATTAAGCTCGGTAGTCGATTTCATTTTTTTCTCAAGGTAGTTCATAGCTTCTTGTTGCTTTGCACCTGCTGCAACTGCTTTATATCCAACAAAGTAACCAGCTGGATCGGCTTTGAATAGTTGGGGGCCTTTTTCTTCGTCAATACCAATAAACATCAGTGCTAAAAAAGCAGTATATAAAATAAAAGTTAGTTAATCTCTGTTAATAAATCGTACAGGTATTTTCAAATATAACTAAGCTAAATCTTACAAACTCCATATGGCCTCATAAATGCTTTTTGTGTATAAACTTGATTGATGTTTGCCATTCTCTTAGCTAAGAGATCGACAGATATTTCATATCCATATTTGTATCTAAAATCTGCTGCTTCGCTTCTGCATTTTGCAATCTGAGCTCTGGCATCAGCTTTATATCAAAGTAGAGATAAAGATAGAGAGTTGTAAATATATATCATTTTTGTTTAATTAAATTCAATTTTCAAATAAATTAAAATTATAAAAATACCAAATATAATTATAATTACCTATTAAACCAGTAGCTACACAGCCAATTGTTGGGGTAATTTCGAAAACATGGGTGATTGTGCTTGGATCCAAAAGCTTGTCCTATAATTAAAAATTAACATTTTGTAGAAAAATATTTTACGATGAAAATTTGGTTAGAAAAAGGAATGCATACTGGAACTTTTTTCTGGATAGCTACAACTACACAGTCATCTCCTCTTACTCCTACAGAAGTGAGACCATCTCTAGAAATGGCCTTGAAGGCATACTCTAAATAAATGAAATGGAAGTCATAATAAATTCAGTGTGCTTTTTATTTATCAAACGTAAATACATAGTAATAATGTACGTATATCTTACCAACTTGATATAGACGTCCTTCGGGTGAGAAGACGGTGATGTGGCGATCATAACCTGCATTTGAAGCTCTAGATGCCATTTTTTTAAAATCGTGTTTCTTGCTATGAACTATTTATTAAATGTGGTTTGGTTTATTGTTATTTCTTATTTCAACATAAAACTATTTCAATAACTAAATAGACTCGCAAATTTGTTTACTATTTCTCAGCTTGACTATTCTTATAGTTTTAAAGTGTCTCAGCTGTATAGCTTCATTACGTATTATTTATTATCCAATTATAATCGGCAATATCACATTGAATGATTTTACATCATATCATTCGCTTGTTCATTCATTGATCAAAATTTAAGGCTCGTTCAATTAATCCATTCGCTAAATGGAGATGTGTATTTTTAATTAAATTATTAGTCCAAAAGTATAGTCTAATCGCTACTTATTGGCTAGATCCGTCAAAAGTAATTTAACCCTTTCCCATCCAAAACTCTTAAAAACACGAATTTATTGATTCGTTTATTTTTTATAAATGTAATTTTTATTTGATAGCATTCTTTTATAAACCAACTATTGATTGATTCTCGGAATTTAAGTATTTTTATTGAACATAGTTGGCTATATTTTGTAGATATAAAAACAGCCCACAGCCTTTAAAAGGGTTAAAAAAGCGAATATAACGACTCGTAAGATTTAAAAGTAAATGAGTTATTTGCTGTATTAATAAAATAAGATAACACTTCTTATGGTCTGCAAATGATGAATTTTAATTGAACACAATTGGTTACATTTTTCAGATCAAAAATAATCTAGCACCCACCAAGGGTTAGCGCCAAAAAACATAACTATATATTTGCGGTTCCTTTAATTGCGTTTTAGCTCATCCAGTACGCCAACTAACTATTTTTTCTATGCATTAGTAGTAGAAAAATGCATTGTCAGCACTTGTATATATCCTCTATAATACAAAATGCAGTTACGGCTATCTGAAAGTATGAAATATGGTACTTTATAAATATAAATATGAGCATATTAAAGCGTTAGAAATTTTTATAAATCGCTTAAATAAAAGCTTTAGTCTAAATATAATCTTTTTATATTAACTTTATACCTTGCTGAAATTTTATTTATCTCGAAATTGAATTTGATAACACACAAACATCCATCTTTACCATAGAATCAATGATTTTTATTAGCTTATATAAATCGTAGAGCTGTTTTTGAATTAAAAACGACCAAATTGCTATTGATATAATGTTTATCGATATTATTAGATGTGTATGTAATAATATTCTTGTGTTATTCTTTAGTTCTATGCATAACACATTAAGGCACTGATATTCAATTCACTTTTCTTTCATCGCATCAAGAAAAATCACAGCCTACTAACATAATGTGTACTTTTATACAAATATGCGACTTTTGTCTCGAGACAATCACCGTCATTTGTTATTAATAACGAATGTTTTTAAAAAAATTACTATGAATAAATATTTTAAAGTATGCACATGAAAGGAAAAATAAAATATCATACCTTTGATATAATAGAAAAAAGTAAAATTAAAACTGTTGATAAAAATTAGCCCAACGCGGGGGCTCAACCCGCAACTTTTAAATTAAGAGTCTCAGGCTCTACAGATTGAACTAGATAGACCCCATAGTCAATGCCATTAAAATTAATGCTACTCATATTTTCAGCGACAGGATTTGAGACTGATCTTGCTGAGCCCAATAAATTTCTAATTTAAAAGTTTATTTTTTGTTTATTATATATATTGGTGTTTCTTAAGTTATTATATTCAAAAGAAAAATAATTCATATTCAGCTTTTTGTTATATCCAATTATATAATAAATAATTTTCGAAATATAAAGTTTTATTAGTAGATAAAATAATATGAATATCAAAGAACCGACTAAATTCCATGAAAAAAAACCATAGGAGAAAAAAAGTTCTCACGAAAAATAATTAATTCAGAGTTAATATTCGATCATCAGCATTTATTATGGTATATGCGATATAATCTATCCTTTTAACCACTCTGACACACTTAAAAGTATGATTGATGTGCGAATCGAAACTGCGTACGTAATTTTGTACGGCAGACTTGATAACCATCTACACCAAGAAATCTTGTTTTGTCATATGAAAAAAATAAGCTCATATAAATGGTATACATTAAAATGTTTATTTGTGAAATTTCTTTACGTGGTTTACATCAAAAAATGTTTTAAATTGATATCATTGACTTAGATAAGAATTCCATAATCATTGATTCCGAAATTTCTTATATCATAATTTATTTTTTATTTGAACTGAATAATAGATAAAAAAAATGCCTTATAAATTTTACAAAATATTTGTGTTAAGAATTGAATTTAAAGCTGGATTTTTTATTAAATATGAGCTGGGAATGTGTGAATAAAGAAAACTAATGACTAATGTGAAAACTAAAAAGTAGATAGTAAGAAAATTAAACGACTTGATTTTCTATGAGATGAGAAAGTAGTCTTTTAAGGATCTTTATAAATATTAAAAAATTTATATTTAGTGTAATTGACAAACGCTGGTGCTTTTTGCGCAGGATTTAATAAGGTCATTTTTGGGTACAATAATCACTTTAAAGCCTGAGATTGTTATGGACAATGAGGCTGTAAGAATGAATTCTTAAAATTTGTGATAAAAATCAAATAAGGCCAAAAAACTTAAGAGTGTATTAATGAATTCCTCGCTCGTTGAGCTATATTTTAATACGAAACAAAAATATAAATATCTGTTTTAATGTGAAAAATTAATTTTAATTCAGAAAGACTGTTTTTTTTTCGATAAAGCTCACAAAAATATTATTTATATTTTTATATCATTAATTGATTTCTTTTGTGCAACATGAATGTGTACCACATGACACACATTCACGTTAATTACATATATAAAAACCAGTTTCTATAGCTATAAATACCTATAGACATCAATTTTTGGCACGAGGAGAACTTTTATTATCATTGAAAGATTTTATTTTCTTTTATTTTTCCTGCTTATTAAATATTATCCGCATTAATAAAATTATCTAATTAAATTATTTTTTTGTCGATCACTATATTTGAAGAGAGACACTGTATAATTTCATACATCCTCTCATACTAAAAGAGTCAAAAACTAGTATAAGACTCTTGTGTGGAACTTTATGCGTTGTATAACTAATTTTATTCGTCATTTTTTACAGGAAATTTAACAAAATTAAAAAATTGATAACTTGCGATCTAGTTTTTAGATATTTTAGCTATTAAAAAATTATCGATAATAGCTTTAAATAATTATTTTACTTTATAAAAAATGCTTTAGTGCAATTTAAATTCATGCCATTAGGCGCAAATTCAATCGATATTCAGAATATAGACACATAAATATTGAGAAATAAATAACTTGAGTCAATAAT
>LSSN01003210.1:0-17465 GCA_001970855.1 Smittium culicis | reverse complement strand
CAGTCTCAAAATTTTTTATAATTAAAATTTATCCGCAAAAGAATTTTTTTCAAGTTAATAATTGATTGAGGTTTTTTTTTAAAAATAAAACATTATGAGCTACTAAAAATTTAGCAATAAATTCTACCCATTTTCCAACGATTACATGTGCGGAATTTTCGAATAATCGAGTACATTTATTTAAAATACGTAAAAATGATAAAATTTTATATTTAATTACTGCGCAATATTTTTTTTAATTTTTTAGCAAATAACACTATCAAAATTAATACAATAATTAGAAAATCGAAATTACTTTCCAATTCAGTAAACGATAATGATAGAAAGATTTTAAGCTTTTTCACTTAATTTTATTGGTACGATAGCAAATATAGAAACTACATATTAAAGTTATTTAAAAAAATAGTATAGTTGGACCTAGTCATAAAAAAGCCTATATTCTAATAAAAATAAATTATTTGTCTACTACTGGCTGCGTGCCTAAAGGGAAGTGTGGTCAATCTATCAACCCAAACTACTCACAGGCATTGCTTCAAGTAGTCAGGATGATTGAGTTTTAAGCAGTTAAGTAAATGATATCGTTACAACAAAATATAGTTTGCTTATATTTTTGAGCCATATTCAAAGCATACATCTAAAAGGGTTAATAAAAATAGAATAATACCTAAACATGAGAGTTATCAACCTGGATCTTCTACTATAAGATACTAAACGGCTGAGATCAGTATTGTTATCTATCTTTGGAGATATGTGTAGAGATTGTCTTAGATTGCGATAAATATATCGGTTTCCTCCCTTTTCTAAATGATACTCCTCTGGTATCGCTATCCTAAGAATCGCTGACCGTTGCCTTCTCTATCTTCATCCAAGGATAGCGTAAAAAATTGTGTGATTTTAGAATAGTACATTCGATAAGAACTCTAATTGAGCCCTTAAAACACGGTGAGGAATTTCATTATTCGGAGACAGATATCGATTACAATGATATTAAGCCTCAAGGAGTGTGTCTTCTTTTTTCAGAATATCCGTTTTCAAAACCCTCTCTTAAATCAAATTTATTCGAGTTGTAGTAAATACATAATTATCTTCAGTTATTTTTTTATAAGAATTATCCATCAAGCTACTTCTCCCCTTCATATTTAAAGTAACAGAGTATATAAAAATCAATTTTAATTTTTAAAATAACTTTTTGCCTATATAACCGAGCAAATTATAACTCGTGTAGGTAATTAGTAAAAAAAAAGTTCCGATGATCTTTATTATATTATATAATTTGTATTTACTCCCCTGTATTTTTTAAAAAATAATCTTAAGAATACATTTAGAATAGGTATGGTTTAATACAAATTCAATAAACTTTCTATCTTTCAAATCCCAGCAATTTTATCTAATTAAAATTATCAACTAGAATAAAAAGTTTTAAATTATTCAATAAAAATCCAAAATGACTTGAATTAGTATAAGATTTTTAGCTCTTCTCCGGGTAACTCTTAGATAATATTTAATCTTCAAAGTTTTATGATATTGAAAATTTTGTTTATGTTTTAGTATTAATTTTGATTTCCAGAATACTAAGATGAAAAAACTAGACATTTTGTGATACCCTCCCCCCATATTTATATCTAGGCATATAAAATTTAAAAATAAAGGCACAAAAATGCTATGCTATTTATAAAAAATTTTTTGACAACAAAAATTAAGAAAACTCCGTTTTATCTATAAAATAAAATGAATTTTATAAAGTTAAAATGATAATTTAAATGGATTAAAATATATATTTATGCTGATACGCTTAGTTAGTTTGCATCTACATTACTGGTAAAATAACTTATATTATAATTTCTAACTTACATAATATTCCACTTTTTTTATTTATATCGTACCAATCTTCTTTATTTGACCTTAATTATCAAAATATTACTTTAAGCTTTAAAATTTTTCGTTTTAATTTTATGTTAAATAGGTTTAATTCTTCAATTTTTAAATTATCATTAAACAGGCTTGAAAGATTAAAATATCACTTAATAAATGGGAGGAATAGTATTGAAATCATCTGTGAAGTATTCAACTTTATATAAATCAACGTTCCAAATCAGGTATAATTCTTATAAAGTTATAAAAACGAACGAAATTATTAAAAATTTATCATTGACTGAAATCATTTAAAAAAAACATAGTTTATATGAGATTAAAACAAAGATATTCTTAAATATTTCATTTTTGCTTATATAAATACAAGAAATCATAAGTTCTATAATTTTATTTTATATTAAGTTATAATTTTAGGAAAATATATTAATCGTATAATGATAAGATTAAATGAGGTTCAAAAACTATTTTATTTTATTAAAAATATTCATATGTAACAATAATATTATATATAAATGTTTCTGAGTTTGAGTCTTCAACATACTACAATTTTAACGTTTTGTAATCAATTGGTGACTAATAAAGTGACTATTTTAAACTAGATTTAATTTTATATTAGATAAAATTTTAAAATTTAGCTATGAACTTTTTTAGTAGAACCCCACTAGTTTAATGATGAAAATTATCAGATTTTTTTTATACAATTTTATTAGCTATAAATATAATAAATTTTTTTTTTTCATTATAATAACCTACCCTAATATATGTAATATATTTTACATATAATTATAATATACACCAGATAATTATATATTTCTGATATAATCACATTTTGATAATAGATATGTCATCTCGAGTAATAATAGAATTGGAAATCCTTTAAAAAATCGAATTTCGCATTTTTCTAGTTTTTGAAATAAAAAAATATTCTAGAGTCAATTTAACAATTTATTGATTCCGATATTGATATGAGATTATTGATAAAAATTTTTGGTATAATCTACGCCAATAATCAGTTTATATGATTATTAAGATTATATTTTTGAAATTTATATTAATTTTGGCTCATTAATTGCTATGCTTGTGTTTATATATATTTAATTTATTCAATATAATATATTTGTGATTTTAATATTTCTTTCGCTAGCTTCTTTACTTTATTTAAATTAAACTTGCTTTGATTCGCATTTCTCTCATAATGCTGTTTTAGTTTTGGAAAATTAAATATCTTGCTTGTAAATATTGATTATATATATCAAGTAAAAATAATGTTTTTTTTTACCACTAATAACATTGGCTTGAATAATTTATAATCGTGATATTATATGTTTAAAAGTTAAAAATCACTATTTATAAGATATTTTATTGATTTCATTGGTATAAGATTCACAAAATGACCCAAATTTTTAATTTTTTTAGGATTATTAATCATTTGGTTGTAAATTTAAAAATATTTTGAGATTAAATTGCTTAATGTTAAATAATTTATCACCCCTGATATAAATTTTTATTTTTGCCCATTAATATTGTACACTACATTTTAAAGATGTGTTAGGTAATTTTAAGAAAATTTTTCTTTTTTTATTGAATTAAAATAGAGCTCTATATTTAATAATTGCTGTAAAATTATAAATAATTAATTTAAATTATATCCTATTATTATTTAAACAGGATCAACAAAAAATTATTTTTTAATCTCTTTTCAAAAAATAATAAATATTAAGAGGCCTTTATTAAGCGAAAACTGCATATTTAATTTTATTAAAAGCTCTAAAGACTCAGAAAATATTGCCTCTTTATATCTGATTATTATTCTTATATAATTTTTTCTTATAATTCGTTTGTAACGGTGTTTTATTTTATATTTTATATTATTTTCAATATATGTTTATTTTATCAATTATTTTATTTGTTCTCTATATTCTTGTAAATATAAAAAATACTGATACTTCAGCTAATTAGTAAAATAAATAGTAACCTTTTTATCTATAAATCTCTTAGATAAAATTTATGATGAAAAAATATTTATATATTTCTAAATCACAAATTATTTTTTTTGTAAATATAATTAAAAATCATTCGGATTTAATCCTGTCAGCTTGATGATTCGTTTGGGTAGTTTTTTTTTTTTTTTGAAAAAAAGTGCAAATTATTTGATTTTTTTATAACAAAATGGTTCTTTATGGTTTTTAATTAATTATCTCTATACTTTATTTTTAACATTTATTATTTATCATAATCTTCTTAAATTCTTCAACATATCTATACATAAGATAATACTCTACAAAAAGACAAGAATAAAAGTTATGATATATAATTTTAAAATTTAAGTTTTACAAAAATATTTTAAAATTATTATAATACAAGATAGATTTTTTCTCTTATAAATTTAATATATCCGGAAAGTATTTATATATTATGGACCTAAAAATTCTACTATAAACTCTAGATTTAAAACTAGGTAGAGTATCGGGAATTCTCAGAAATAACTTTGAATTTAAATTTATATTTTTTTCATGTAATATTATAATTTCAATTATATTTATATTGAAAATATAATTTTTTTAGATTTTAGTCTAAAAAATTTTTTTTATCGTTGAGTTTTTACAAAATTTTCTGTTATATTCATAGATTCTTTCTCTAATTAGATTATTTATAATCTTTATCATTTTATATTCCAATTTTATTCATATTCAAATAACATTCATCAGATCCTAGATTACTAAAAATAAAAAATTTTTATACGACACTTTATCTAAACTTTACATAGGCTTTATTTTTATAAAAATTTCTAAAATTTTTTATAATTATTGTATTTAGACATCATAATATTATATAATTTAATGCATTTTTGATATCAGGAATTAATTCAAAACTTATTTTATATTTAAACCATTCTAAGTAATTTATAATTTTATAAGAAACTAAACTTTCTATCCATTTTTTACAGATAATTTCCAATTATTTAGTTTCATAATAGCAGCTTGAGACCTGTTATTTGTTATAATCGCAGTACTGATACATTATGCATGTTTTTCAAAGCGGTTTATTTAATTACTTTAAAAAGATACTTTATTTTATTTCTTCAAAGTTTTAATTTCACTTTATAATCGATATTAATCTCAATAACGTTTTTTTAACAAAATAAAAACAGTTCTAAAGAGAAATAATTTTTTACCATGTTAAATTTAGTTTTTTCTCTGTGATATTAATTAATTATGTAATCCTAAAGTAAGAAATCTAGTTAAATTATTGTTACGAATATTATGAATAATAGTGGATTATCATTATCGAGTCTATATAAAAATCTAACACCTGGATACAAATATACATAAATATGAGTTTAGATTAATCAATATGAAATAAAATATTTTAAAATTATTCCTGATTTATGTACTTACTGTAATTGTTTATTATAGTTAAGATATGATACTAATGATAATTATGGATGGTGTAATCGCAATAAATTAAATTGAGCTATAAGAAATATTAATATTAAATCCTTTTTTGACATATTTATATTATTATGTATCACCTTATTTTTCATCTCTTGTAAATTAGATCTAAATTAGGATCCCTTTTTACCATTTCTTATGAGGGAGGTTTCAACTTTATTACTTAAATATTCAGATAGAAATAGCTGCTAATTTTAAGCTTGAAACGTTTACAGCGCCTATATTTTTCAATTTTACCCCCTAAGATAAAAATCTATTATATAAATTTTATTAAAATGCTATATAAATTATTTATAAATTTACGCTAGTTCAATTATTATTCATTTTATTTTGATTAATGCAGCATAAATTTTGATTGTAATAATTTAATAACAAGTTTAAAATGTATTATAAACATAATCTCGAAATTAAATTATCTTACCACCTCTGATATTACATTAGCAATTATTATCGATAAATCTTATAAAAATCATCCTCTCTCCAGCTTTTAATATTTAATGCTTACTAACTAGTACAAAATTTTATCATTTGGTGGATTCTAAACGAGTAGTGCAATAATTTTTTTAATACCATTCGTGGAACTGAATAGATCATTTGTTTTTTCTATTTATTTATTTAATTTTTAAAGGATTTTTTTCTAAAAATAATACTAATATATTTTTTATTGGATAATGATTAATTATTAAAATCTGAAATTCTGTTCAAAATATAATGACCACTTTATAAATAATATCACATTATATAATAAGATATTCTATATCACCTTGCATTTTTTATTACATTTACACTTTATAATAGATATTCCATTTTATCCTCATATTTTTATATTAACTCAAAATTTTAGATATAAATAATAGTCCTATTTTCTATTTTATTTTTGGGGTAAAACACTAATACTGGGATATTATTTTTTGGCTATCATTTATCCTTAGAAATATAAATTTAATTTAGAATAAAATTATAACTAAATAATATAAATGTATTTAAAAGTTATTATTTACTTAATTATTTAAAAATATGTTAATTAGCAATTATTATATTTATTATTTATGATTTTTCGCATATTAGCTAAATATCTGAATATAATGGATATTTATTTATAGTGAGGATGAAATGAAAATATACGAATAGCGGAAAGTATAATGTTAATTAAATAATTTATTTACTTAAAATTATCCATTTTATTTAATTTATTTGAATTAAAAATTTTAAAATTTGATCAAGCCAAGTATTACGATAAAAATTATAAAGACAATTTATTGCTTTGTAAAATAATAATATATCTCAATTAAAGGCATATATGATCACAAGAAAAGATAAGCTCTATTATAAGACTTGCTAGATCAAAATGAAATCAGTAAAAATTTTTTGGATATAAAATGACAGTCTAACCTTCTTTTGAAGCTCACGCTAAAAATTTTATTATTAAATAGGATATATCTTTTATTTTACTTATAAAATTATTTATTTATTTATTTATTAAAAAAACAGAAAATATAGCAATAAAAAATAAGAGTAATTCGTATCTAAAAACTTAAATGTCTAATTAAATAAGTTTGAAAATTTTTGAATACTTGCGATAATTCAAATTTTAAATTTTTTATAGATTTTAACAAATTTTCTTTTGAAAAACTCAAAAAATTTTATATAAAATAATTCTTTTATCTTAAATCTCTAATTTAAAAGGTTTTGGCACATTAATAATAATCTAATACTAAACCCTTTTCCGTCCAACACTCTTTAAAAAAAATTAATTTTATGGTTCTTTTATTATTTATAAGTATGTTAATTATTTGCTGCTATTATACAACTAACAAATAACTCTTAAGATCTCGGAATTATGTTACTTTTAATGAATCTAATTTGCTAGATTTTGTAGATCAAAAAAGGTCTACTGTCCGTGAAAGGGCTAAAAAATTAAGCACAAATGGGTTATTCTTAGAGTGAGCGGAACTTATTTTTGAGAAATTACATTTACTTATTTATATTAGGCATTGGTTGTATCAGATAAATCATTAGATAGCTTATTTCTAATCAAATCCAAAATGAAGGCAAATATTATGAGTAGGGAAAATTAACACTTTCATGGGTGGTAAACTATTTTAGATTAAATGCAACAAACTATCTTCAATAAAAATATTTTAATTACGTGAATTTAACCCTTCCACGAGCGGTGGAATATTTTTGATCTACCAAATATAGCTAACTGTGCTCAATTAAAATAATTAAATTCCAAAGCCTTAGAACTATTGGTTAATTGTATAATAGCAGCAAATAATAATTTTACTTATAAATCATAAACGAATCAATAAATTCAATTTTATTAAGAGTGTTGGAAAGGAAAGGATTAAATCATACTAGTTTATTATAATAACGCAGCAAATATTAAACTCGATTTTAAAAAATAAACGAATCACGAAATTCGATTTTTTTAAGAGCCTTGGACGAGAAAGGGTAGATATGAAAAGTTCCAGTCTTCGAAATAATCTCCAATATATAGTTTAGATATTAAAAACCAATCATTTAATGCAAAATATGTCAGATTATGGTTCTTATGATTGAAATTCCTTCATATGGTAGGGGAGCTAGATTTATATACTTTTCGAAGTGCAATATACTAAAATATCACAAGCTTTACATTAGCCTTGGACGAGGATATCGATGCCAACTAACAGCTACTCCAGGATAGCGATTTAATAATACAACAATCCATTAGCAAGAGGAATCGAATCTTTCAGTTATATCTGGTAAAATCTCTGTTCTCAAATTCAGCGTACAAATGAAATATGAACCTCAGCCACTTACAGCCTATTGTAGAAGATTCAGGTCGAATATTTCCACTTATGTGTAGAAGATTATTTTTTATTAATCCTAGTAGATGTAGCCTCTGAATAGAAGTTGATGATCTAAACGAATTCAATTTTGGGGAAATAAGTTAAATTTCATACCTTTGTAGCATCAGAAATCCAGCCTGCTTATAGCAATCTCAGATTATATTTTAGGTTGGTTTTTTGTTCTCATTACCTTTTATTCAAGCTGGAGTTAGACACATACAAGGATCTATATGTATATGGATATTATCTTTTTTTCCCCTTATATCAACTTATATAGTTTTTATTTACTCTTTCACTTATTTATAACGCTCTTATCATACCAATATAACAGCTTATTAAAAATTTATATATAGTTCCTTAAAAAAAACTAGCTATCTTGTGATTTAAAATTTATAGCAGCTGTGCATAATTTTATAACCACCAATAATACGAAACAGCTTGAAAATCATGACCCCTCTAGCCTCATTATATGTCAATCAGGAAATTTTGTATAAATCACTATAAAGTAAAAAAATTTTTTAAGTATATTAAGAAATGTAAACAAAATGAGTAAATATTTCATTATCTTGATCTAATTTGCTGTAAACCTCAAACAATTTTTTTTTTTTAACCCTTTCCCGTCCAAAAATTTTTGCATGATGAAAATATAAATTCCTCTCGTTCAGTAAAAAAATACATACTATTATTGGTTTTATTAATTAGCATTATGTAGGTTTCATCCAATAATCTGGAAAATATTATAGTATGAAAAAAAAAGTTTACCAGTATCTTGAACAGACTTGTCCAAGCCTAAAACTATCAAAAAATAAATTAATAAAAATTGTCTTTATATTTACAGCACACATCCATTATTATCTATAGTTCAAGCTGATGGACTTTAGATTCTTCCTGTGCTATTAGTTTTTACAAAGAACCATAAATAATATGTTATATGATCGTTATAAAATATACAAATCTTTAAATAGATTAGATATCAACAATCATAGATTCTTGATCTCAAAAATTAGTAATAAAAAAATCTAAAAAAGTTACAAAAATCGCCATTCACAAAAAATAGTGTTAGTATAATATCATGAGTGTATTATCTATAACAAAAAATAATTGTAATATAACAAGATAATCACTATATAAAGGTTATTTATTCAATTCAGTGAAAATAATAACGAGCTTTAATTAATGCAATAAGTATTTTTGAATTATATTTAACTCTAGGTAGTAATAAATATTATATTCAGTTATTCATAGTAAAAGATGTACTGAGATATCATTACACACTAAAAACAATTAAAGTTTTTAAAGGTTAAAAATTCATATAAAGAAGCTAAGGCAAGTGATTATTGTTAATTTATGCTTTTTAGGAATTGTTTGACTAATATAAAGATTAAAAAATTAGCCATTTTTATTACTATTTGATTATAAATTGACTCACAAACACCCAAAATTATTGAAATAATCAATCGAAAAATAACAAATTTAAGGGTATTATATATTATAGTTTGATTGATGTTTAAAAAAATAATAATTTTTTTGGGAATTAATTTATTAATATTAATTTATATGCAATTATTAAGAAATAAAAACTATATATGAATTAAACAAATGGTAAAAGTGTAAGATTGTGATATGTAGTAATATATTAAACTGATAGATAATAATTGATAAAAATTATAAATCAAAACATTGAATATGAAAAAATTAAAACGACAAAAAGTTCAAGTCTAATCAAGTATATCAAAATTCAAAAAACACGCTAAAAGTTTTTTTAACAAATGATAACAGCGGGAAAAAGTATATCTTTGAACGGTAAAGGTCCAAAAAAATTGGCACAGCGTAAAAAGAAGTATAAATTGAATAGGTATACTTTTATTGGTGTTTGATATTAAGTATAATTTTTTAGTTATAAATTTGGCCAATTGAAATTACGAAAAACTGTCTACCTTTGAACGGGAAAGGTTCAAAAAATGTGCACAGAATATAATATTTTATACTAATATAAGTATATTTATAGTAGTATTTGATACTAAGTATTATTATTTTAGCTATATATTTGATCAATGGAAATGGGAAAATCAGTCTACATTTGCAGGGAAAAGGGCCTAAAAATAGTTACAGTGTGTTGCAGTGTACAAAACACAGTAATTATATTAATATAATTGCTACT
The DNA here is from genome assembly GCA_001970855.1 of Smittium culicis. Classification (NCBI taxonomy): domain Eukaryota; kingdom Fungi; phylum Kickxellomycota; class Harpellomycetes; order Harpellales; family Legeriomycetaceae; genus Smittium; species Smittium culicis. Next base: position 7,146 of record LSSN01003210.1, on the reverse strand, counting down.
AAGGTTTTATTTTTTTTACCAGACAATGGAAATGGAAAAAAACTGTCTAAATTTGCGCAGGAAAGGTCCTAAAAATGGACATAGTGTATATCATAGAGTATAGCTTTGATATATCTATCATTTTTTATAAATTTATATTTATAATAATTTTTTATTCTACCCAGCTTTACCCAAGAACAATTTCTAGTAAGTAATATATTTCTTGACAACCATTTGTGGAGTTCTGAAATTCAAAGCTCATTCATCATAACATCTGTTTGTTTTTTTTTCAATAATTAAATCATATTAATTGAGCGGTTTAAATTGCAATTTGTTGCATTTTTAAGGGTAAAAATAATAACAAAAATATCTGTAGAATAAAACTGAAGATGTAAAATAATGAATTAATTTTTTTGACTATTTTTGATTTGCTGAACAGGAACGCTCATTTTTGAAAAAGGCCATTTTTGATCTACCGCCAGGGAAAGAGTTGAGAAAATTCATAAAATAAAAATATAAAATATAATTTAAGTATGAAAAAAACTGAGATTTAAAGTAAAAATGTTATCAAGTGCTCTTATAAGTCTAGAAATTATGAGGTTATATAATGATTCAATCTAATAAAATAAAATTTGAGCTTTAAAAAAAAAAATTAATTTGTAAAAAATATGTATAGAAACTTGCAAAATTTTATAAAAAAAATTAAAAACGGAAAAATCTCTTATTAACCAATGAACTCGCGATTTGAAGAAAAAGATTGTATATACCAGAATTAAAAAAAATAATACCTAGGAAATTTGGTGCAAAATAGAAAATTTATGATATTTTTTGTTGTATTCCAAAATATTTAAAATTTTATCGCGCGTAATTTATTACAAAATTAAAAGTATAAAATAGTAATAGTTCTAACAGCATTTTTATATCGTATAATTTTCGTATTATAATTATACCTGTTCATGGATAAAAGCTCGCTTAAAATTTATACATACGAATAATGAATATACTATATAAAAAATTTGAATTCCGAATTTACTGGCATATATAAAATAAATTTAAATTTTCTTTAATTATAAGCCCAGAACAACAAAATTTATAACCAAAATTTGTGTATGTGTGAGGTGGATACAAAATAAATTATTTTTGCGACAGCGAAAGCTTTTCTAAAATCAACGTGTAATAGGCATATATTTTATACTCTTAAGATGTATTTCCAATTTTTAAAATAGATTGTAATTATTTCAATATAAATCAGGAAACTAAATAATTTGTATGAACACTTAATATAATTTATAATATTTTCATACTGCCATAATCCCAATAATCAGATAATTTCTTACTAAATACCACCATTTTTTCAAAAAACAAAAATCGAAAGCAAAAGATTCCTATATCGACTAATTTATATAGTTTATATTTATTAATACTATATAGCCTATTATAAAAAAAATTTTCATCACTTCAATATATTATGATTAATTTCCCTTTTTGGGATGGATATTATATCATTTAGAATTCTATTTATGACCAAAAAATCATGTGTGCATTTCCTGGATTAAAATAAAAATACTTATATAGGTTTCTTTTAATACAATTAATTTCTATGACTTAATAATTGATATTATTAGCTAAACATACTGTTATTCTAGTTTTGAGCTATCCATAAACTATTTGAAAATAGAATATGATAATCTTGCATATGAAAGATAAAGAATTATTTTGAATAGAATATAAAATGTGAAATTTTTTTATTTTCCAAAAAATTCTAATCCTGATTTAGTCTAAAACTGATAATATTATAAAAACTTTCTACACTAATTATTTTTGCTGTTATGCTAAAAAAAATAATGGGTAAAAAATATTAGTGGTGGTGATATTAAGATTCTAAGATAGCTGCATTTTTGATATTAAAAATAAAAGCATAAAAATTCAAGATCTAATAAGATGTACTATTCATGCAAGCTACAAATAATTTTTGATAAGAATTTTATTGTGTAATTTAGATATTTTAAACCTTTAATTTTCTATATTAAAGGCATATTCTTTAATGTAATCTCTGAGATAAAAAAAAAGATGTAATTCAATTTTTTAAATTTAATATAAAATAAATAAATATTTCTCGCTAATAAAAAAACATCAGCTGATTAAAAATTTTACAATTCAATAAATAAGTTTTCATTTAATTTATTAATTATTAACGAATAAATGTTGGTATTTTATCCTTTAATTTAGATATTATTTAAATTTTATATATTTTTTACATAATTTACCCATTTCTATTTTTTTAAATGCTAATTAATTTTACATATATGACTTGCATATGATTAACCTTTTAACTCATTCTAAAATCTGAAAAGATTGATTATAATTAACCTTTTTTCATTATTATTTTATAATTGATCAATAATAAATATTCTAGAACGTAAAACATAAAACAAAATGGAATTAGAAAAAAAAAATTTTTTTTTATATATTTTTGTGTTTTTTTTTCATAAATTTAAAAATAAATTATTAATTGGTGGTGGTATATCAATCAAAAAGAACAGGAATAAAGGTATGCATTTTTTTTCATCATTAAATCAAAATCTGCATACAAGATATTTGAATATATTAATTACAAATTCGAAATTTATATAATATTTAAACCATAACATACATAATCGAGAATATTTCAAAGTATAAAATTTGAGAATTTAAATAAAAGTTTAAGTCCAAGTATTTTTTTTTAAAATTCACTTATTATGTTATTATCATACTTTGAAATTTGCAGATACTAAATAATATGTTAAAAATGAAATCAAAATTAAACTAAAAACTTCGAAAATAATAACTATTTAGTAGATTATCTAAGGTACAAAACGAATAAAAAATTTAAAAACAAGAAGAAATGAAGAAAATTTAGCTAACAAAGAGAAGTTTTCGATAATATACACCGGTTATACAACTAGTTATACGAAGGAAAAAATTTTTTGTTGGTCAGGTAGGGTTTTGTGATTCTTTGAGACCATTATACGGGAAATTAAAAAGTTAAAATTCTTGAGTATACCTAAAAAAAATTATATCAAATAAATATTGACTATCTGAAAGTTAATACAAATATTAAATTAAGTTTTTTTGACATAGAATTACAGCATAAATATGGATTTATTATTTAATATATTTTTTATTATATTTAAAAACTAATGAAAGCTTATTACATGAATTATTTTTTTATATTTAATCTGAGATTTCATAAAACAGAAACAGAATAAAATTCAATTATATTTGCAAATTTAAATTTTTAGATCTATTTCGTATTGAATTTTCCAACGCCTATCTAAAATTTGTTTCCAAATTTAAAAAAAAAAAATGAAATAGACTAATAAAAAAAATGAGATAAAAATATTCGAAAAAAATTCTTATTTATTTGAAAGCTTTGTAAAATTCTTTTTTAATGAGGTATAAAATAATACTAAAAATTACTTGATTAGAAATGGATGAAACGAAGTAGTTGAAATACAATAAAAACTTTTTTATTAATAATGTTATTTAAATAGTAAATTTATTTTTAAAATTTAAAAAATCTATTTCAATTATGGTATCTTGTTTATAATTAATGGTATATGGTTAAAATTCTTTTTTAATATATAACTTAGCCTAAAATAAAGTTTATATAATATCATAAAGATACTCTTGTTAAGTAATGTTCGTATACCTTCTATTGATAAGTTGGATCATTAATTAATAATATATTTCGTGTATTTGCGATTTGAATTAAATTTTATTTTAGTTTTAGTTTTAAATTAGAGTACCTATATATAAAATCAAGCTCAAATTAATTTTTTATGGTTAACTTTAAGTTTTTAGGTTGATTTTATATTTTCAAATACAAATTTTATTTTAGAGTATATATCTAGTTAATTTTTAAAAATTAAGAATAATATTTTTATAAAAAAAAATTTAGACGCAACAAAAAGAAGCCCGTTAAGCAGCTAAATGTAGGCGACCCAAGTAGATCGGTCGCAAATTTAAGTAAAAGCTTATTTTTTTATTAATAATTTTTGATTTCTGATTTGAATATAGATAAAAGATATCGAAAAAATCGATTTTTTTGTAACTTGTGAAATTCAATAACAGCTTGAAACACAGAAATTCAGGCTACTTGAAGAAATTCCTGGGAGTTTCTTTGGGTTGGTATTGATCATACTTTACTTTAAGGCACTCGGGTTGAATAATGGAAGAAGATTATATTTGTATTAGAGTATTAGCTTTTTTATGACTTGGGCCAACTATAATATTTTTTCAACTTGATACGCAATTTCTATATTTGAAATTGAACCAATAAAATCACGTGATAGAAATAAAAAGTAAAAGTAAAAAAGTAAAAATTAAATACTAAAATTTAAAAAAATGTGAAAAATATAAGGTTTTTATAATATATTTTATCTAATTTTATTTGAGAGATAGAGAATTGATCTTTTCATCACATATCTTTTTTTATTAAAGCTAAAAATTACACTATTAAACCATTGGATATAGATAATGAGTAATAATATTTATTGACAGATATAAGTTTTCTTTTGATTTAAAAAAACTTTTATTATGCTGTAGTAAATTTTTTATGATAAGTGAATTTGATGAATATTTATTTTAATTTTCCAAATATTTTATTCAGTAATTTCTCCAATATGAAAAAAAACTTGATATGGAAACTTTATATGATGGCAAGTTTATTAATTTATTAATTTTAAATTGAAAAAATTAACATCTAATTTTTTAAAGTATATTCCATTTTTATAAAATCAATTTTATATAAAATGGTTGATTTTATGAAGACAAATCATTTTATTAATTATGTCTCACGTTATTTAATATCATATTTTATTGGTTATAATTATAAAATTCAAGGTTTCTATAAAATAATGAATAAAAATTTTCAAGGTTAAATAGCTTGGTACGTTTAATTGTAATTTTTATCACCTTTCTGAGTATTTCAAAACTGGTAGTGGAGGATATGTAAATAATGCGAAAGATAATTCGTACAATAATAATTATTACTGTTAAAATCCACTAATTTTATATTATACACCATTCTGGCTCGCATTATTTATCTCTAGATATATTATACTACGAGTTAAACCCTTATTTTTATTCCTTTCCAATATATAATATTCATAAAATATTTGAAATATCGACAAATTTCTATTTTTTACCACACCATCTGGCCGTTTTACAGCTTCTATAATCAATTTAGAGCCTATATCCATACATTTTCTCTCTTATGTAGCTCTAACAGATTGGTGACTACGAAAATTTAATTTCAGATTCGTTGAGTCTGAGTTGGCTTATAAATATTTTTACATGTCGGATCAAGATTTTTTATGAAATATAAGTTCTATTAGTGGTTTTTTCCTCACACAACTTGTATTCAAAATGAGCCTCGTATTATTTTTATGCGTCAAAACGAAAAAATTTTGCTTTTTTTTGTGTCACAATCTCACATATTTTGTTTATAAAGTATCCGGATCGGTGTTCTTTGGGTTTAATAATTATAAATTTTACCTTTTCATGACATATTGCATTTAGATCGCATTAAATGCGATTTATGTCTCCTGAGCACATGAAATCGCTAACAGATATCAGTCAGAAAAATTTTCAAGTTATATTTAATTGAAAAATCTCAGAGTCAGACCCCCGATATATAGATTCATCTATTTACGGTGTAATTTTTATCCTTTTAACCGGATACTGCTTTAATTTAGTATCCTTTACTGGACTAATAAACAAGACGTAGTTTCTATTCTCATTTATAGACCTTGGGTTTGATAAATGTCTAAAATCGCTTATTTATAGCGTATAATTGTATAAAATGAACACCCTAGATTATCATGACCTTCTGATAAGAAATTTACGACGTTTTGCGTAGTGAACTCCAACCCTAGATTGGAATTTTATATGAATTTAATGAATCTAGATTCTATAGGAGTGTAAGCTTTTTCGATTCTGTTGGGCCTAAAACTTTTTTATAATTGTGCAATTAAAGTAATTGCCTAGAACTTTCTATTTTAATTTTCCCCGCCTATGCGTCATACCAAAAAGATCCACAATATGAGCTCTTCATTAGCGGAGAATTTCTGCTTTTAGAGTCTGATGAAGCCATCTTAGCTGATGTGTGCACCTACTCTTCTGTGAAAACTGTAATATATGGGTAAACCACATTTCTTATTATCATAATGGTTTTATGAGAATTATTTCATGTCTCTCTTCTTTATCTTTGGGTTTTTTAGTGTAGTAAGTTCCAAGGAGAGCATCCGAATGGGGTCTTCCATTCTTTTCATGATTTGATTAATTCGCTCTGTGAGACTGACTCTGGGCCCTTTTACCAACTGAAGTATTGAAGCAGGTGGATATTTGACTTACTGGAAAATAGATCTATCGAATATGAACCCCATTCTTGATCCAGCTATGAAAAATCAGATTTTTCCAATATCTATATTTTTTGAGCTGTTAGTCGAGATGATAAATATACAGGATTTTTTTCCGAAAAGAAATGTATTATTTGTGGCCGAGTTTTGGTAGTTAGAAATTATCTTCATATTATTTATGAGATATTCAGAAATTGATTGGAGTGTGTTCCTCCAAATATCTTTACTTAAGAAATTGTGGTTGCGATTTCGCAGTAGAAAAAATCACCCTTCACTACTACTTCAGGGAGTTTTAGAGCGTATTACATCGACAGAAACTCTACTAAGTTGATGTGTAAATTCCGATAGTGTTTTTTCAATATCCCTTAACAAAAATTCTGGCTCCTGATAATCCTCCATCTTGAATCACTGACTTCAAAAAAATATTTGCACCGCCGAAAGCTCTGGTAGAAATGTCTGGCTGTTCTATCTTTTCAGCTGACCTCTCCGAAAATACAGATTCTGTACTGGAGACCGAGCTAAAATAAATATTACTGACCAAACCTTTAATCCCGATAGCGAGTTTTTTTCAAGTTGCAAAAATCTTCTCGGAATTTATGTCACTGAAAGTAATCCTATCGAAATTTCCTGAGTATTTCAGAAAAATGAGTATGTGCGCCTTTGTGTATTTTTATCGGCGCATATCAAATTTACTGCCTCATAATGCAGATCCCTTAATTTTTTTGAAGTCACCTTCATCCTCATTTCATTTATATTTATCCTCATT
>LSSN01003208.1:0-31171 GCA_001970855.1 Smittium culicis | reverse complement strand
ATTATATTTAATAATAAAAGCTATATAATAGAGGTATGAATTAATAAAAAATTATTTGCGAATAAAGTTAGAATCTGTATACTGTGCGTATAAATTCAGATCTTTAAAATGTGTATTTTATTTTAATAAGTTTTCGTGACGCTTAGAAAAGTATTATATTTTCAATTTTTCTCGGTGTCCCCCTTTTCATTACGACCCTGCAAGCGGCTTTTATAGTTTTTTTTTAATTCTTTGCTTTTGGTTTTATCTATCTCCAAATATCTTTTTTTTTCTTCTCTATTGTAATTTATACTCAAATTTTATCATTGTAAATAAACTTGAGAATAAAATCAGTCTTTCTAATTTCTTTGTAAATTATTCCTTTGAAATTGTCTTTGAAATTGCCTTTGAAAAATTCTATTGGGTCAGTCCAATTAAATCATTAATACGAAAATCTATCAACAAAACTTTTATACGCAAATTTAAAATCAAAATCTGAAACACTTCCACATATATATGGGAGTCATCTCGAGGTGCTGAACTTTTCGTATCAAGTTTTTCTTACTAATAAGCTTTGCCTTTATTTTAGATTTGATTAGAAAATATCATCGAATGATTTACTTGATTCAACTAATATTCTTACCTATTAAAAAAACCAAATAAAATTTGAAGCGAAGTAAAAAACTAATAGAAAATGTTCCGCCACTTAACCCTTTCTCGGGCGACAGATTATTTTTGGCCTAAATAATATTGCAAACTAGGCTAAATCTAATACTTTAATTCCGAGACCTTATAAGATATTGGTATGTTGTAAAATATCAGCAAATAGAATAACTGCTTTTAAATCATAATCGAATCATTAAATTGTTTTTTTTTTTAAAGATCGTTGGACGGGAAAGGGTTAACCTTTTCATGGGCGGTAGATTACTTTTGGTCTACCAAATATAGCCAACAGTGTTCAATTTTAATCATTAATTCCAAGGCTCAATCATTTACTGGTATATGATAGTTTTGCTGCAACTAATAAATTTATTTATAAATCATAAACGAATCAATAAATTCGTTTATTTTAAGTGATTTGGATGTGAAAAGGTTAAATGTAAAGATTTACAATGTACAAAGTCGCATTAAAAATATTTAGCCAATGAATAAAACCATAATTTTAGTATAGCAAATAATAATTCCAAACGATATAAATAGATAAAAAAATCAAAACGCCATTCAAATCTAGTCAATTATAATTTTGGTTTTAAAATATTTAGTCCAATGATTAATAGCTGGAAAATAGTGGTTTCTTCGTTCATAATCTCGCATATTTTATAGATATTGTGACTAACTTATTGGCCAGAATGTTTTTTATTTCCAAACTAGTAAATAGATGGGCTATTCACGTCAAATTGATATAAAGCTTTTTTTAATTAACGCTATATTGTGGGTATTCATTAATTTTTAAAAAAATGAGAAAAAGTATATCTTGGACTATTTTCATTAAACTAGAAAACCTAAATTCAGCATCTTTTCTTCAGACAGCAATTATACGTTAAAATAAACTATAAATATAGTTTATCAGACGCTATACTTACCTACTTGATGCACACTTCAAATTGCTGATTTATTTTAGGCCTATATACTATTAATTATGGAGGAGAGGATTCTTCCGAAATTCAAAGAGATATTATCTCACATCATTAAGAACGACGACGTTGCGTATATTAAGGAAAGCTTCGACTATGTATCAATGATCCAGAAGAAATTTGTTCGAGATGGTTTGGTCCCATCTAGCCCTTTTAGTTACCTCTGGTCCCAGAATAGGGCCAATCAATCAAAGAATAGGTACACTAATATATTCCCATACGACTATAACCGTGTAGTCTTAGAACATCGTTCGAAATCTAAACCCCCTAAAAATATTTTCGCATCTGTTGAAGAGGCGAAAAATTCCATTTTTGAACTATCAAACGATCTAAAATCCGAGTATTTAGATTCAGCTTACGATAATGGATACATAAATGCCAGTTGGATCCAACCTCCTCTCAATATATCTAATACCGAATATATTGCCACACAAGGACCTACAAATAAAACTTCTGGTGACTTTTGGGATATGGTTTATGAAAATAGATGCCCAGTCATTGTAATGTTAACAAAAACTGTTGAGTCTGGATATGAAAAGTGTAGCGAGTACTGGCCCACAAATATAAATATACCTAAAAGCTATGGTAAAGTAACTGTTACTCTAATTTCTGAAACAGATGCCGTCAATGGAAGCACTAAGCTACGTGAATTCATAGTATCATCCAACCATAAATTCGCAGTAAACAATAACAATAAACAGGAAATTTGTAAAGTTACACAATATCATTTCCTTGGATGGCCTGATAAATTCATCCCACATTCAACAAAAAACTTGCAAGAACTATTAACTCACACCCGAAATACAAAACTATCTGCATATTCTTCTCAACCATTTATAAATCAGTTTAGCCCTATTGATAATGCGAATGCTTCCTCTATAGAGCATAACAATATAGACTCTCAATATCATTTAAACAAATTTTTAAACAGCGAAACTATCTTCTTACCTTCGACTGGACCTACGATCGTTCATTGTAGTGCAGGATGCGGAAGGACAGGGACTTTTATTATCCTTGATATCATATGTGAATACTTCAAAAATAACAAAGACTACTCTGGTGATATCATATACGACCTATTTTTTGCTTTTAGACTCCAGCGCGTCTACTTCATCCAAACTCTTGACCAACTTCTCTTCGTATATAGTTTCATATACAAGTACCTAAACGAACCTCCTCAATAAGAATTAATCGACCCACCAATTTATAATAGAATATTTTTTAATTAAAAAATTAAAACTGATCTAATCTCCTCCCCCTCCGAAATTTTTTCAACTAATATTTATTAAACTAGATATAGAAAAATGCTACAATTACTATAATTTTTTTTATCAAACTATCTTTTTTTTTTAATTTGAAAATTTATATTCGTTGATAGTTCATTCTATTGATAATTACGCCTTCTTTTTTATGAACTTGTTCAATTATCATATCAAGTGATCATTTATCTCTATAAATCTTTACTAATGCTCTCCATAAATTCTGCATTCCTAAGAATATTTATTCGCCAGTTTAAATCACTCAAGTCCTAAAGTACATAAATTATTAATTAAAAATCTAATACTCATTGAAATTACTTATTACAATCTTGAAAGCGATAATTGAAACTATTTATTCTATATGTTATACCATGTTGTTTTTTTCTTTATTTTTGATGTATATAATTTCCTATTCGGGCCTTTTTAGTTGAATTAACACCCTCTCCTATAAAATTATATTTTTATTCTTGTACTGAGTAAATTATAATTTTATTTATCGTTTATCAATGTGATTACACTCTTTTTATTGTAAAATTAGGTACAAAAAAAACAATTAGTACACATGTATATTTATTTTAGACTAAATACATTACATAATAGAAAATTTGTGGCTGAAGTGGCGACTTATGATATCTGGTGGATAATTTAGAATTAATCCAAAAATTCTCTCTTTTTTTCTTCACGAAAATTTTTGCCTTTTATTTGCATTAATATAGGCTCTAAAATAATAAAAAAATAATCTATATGAGTTTTATTCTTTGATTTATATAAAAACAAGATGTAAACATCTATATTAATATACATTTAAGAGCTTATATCATCATAATATGACGTATGGAAGAATATTTCTAGGAGTGCAATTTTTTCTATTAAAAATTTCCTGATCATTATATTTAGTTTTGCTTTTAATCTTTTTAGAAAATATCAATGAATGGATTATCTTAAAAAAACAATAGCTTTACCTAATCCATAAAAAAAAAAATAGAATTTCCAAGAAAAAAATTTCAGCATCTTGAAAAAATCTCCCGTGTATGGAGTTAATTAAGGATTTACAAAAAACTACACATTTCTCAAGTTCAAAGGATCTTAAAATAAACACAAAAAATTCAAATTTTCATTAAAATATAATTTTTTCTAATTTTTATAGATATTTAATAAAAAAAACAGGTGAATATTTATGTGATATCCCAATTTATTAATAAATTTTTCTATGATATTTGTGATACATTTCAATTCAAAGCAAGAAAAGTTTTTTTTTTACACTTTGTACAAATTTTTATATAGTAAATAAATATTATTGATAAAGTCAAAAATATAATTAAAGAGGCTTAATATTAAATAGACACTATTTTCTATTAAAATTATAATATTAAAATTAATTATTATATGTAAATATTATTATGAAAATTATTACTGAATAAAAGATATAAAAAATCGGAAAAAAAATACAAACGCAGAGTATATAAAAAATATAAAATTTGAAAAGATAGAACAATCTTATTATTTTTTTACTTTTTGATTTAGTTTATAATAAACTCTTAAATAAATATATATATAATACTATTATACATTGGTGCTCTTATTTTTTACAGTAATGAATTAAAGAGAGAAAAATTCAACTATAAATATTTAAAAGCAGAAATTAATCAATTTTTCGAAAATTTCTGAAATTATAATAATAATAATTAAAATTTGCTTAATCTAATATAATCAAAAGCAATTTTAAAAAGAATCTATTATATAAAAAACGTAAGTAGTATGGATTTTGAACCTATCGAACTTTTTTAACAGAACTGAGTTTTTTTTTTGTTAAAGCGCATATTTTAAACATTTAAATTAAAATTTTTTCTTTATAAAATTCTTCTAAATGTAATTTTATTAATTTAAATATAAATATTGGCTAATTTATTTAAAATATCAATAAGAAAAATTTTTTTTCTTAGATTTTTCTCATTATATTTTCAAATAATATCCAATAGCTAAAAGAATTTCAAATTTAATAAAATAAAATTTATATTTTCAATTTATATTAGTAATTTGCTTAAAGTTTAAAAAATAATGAAAAAATTAATAATTGAATGAGGAATAAAAAGATTATAAAGCTTAAATTTCAAAAAATTTATGTTGAGAACTACCTATATCTAAATAAAATGAAAATTATTTTTAAACTGAATTTTAGGGGTAATTTAAGACTATTATTGGTATCTTACTAGAATATTTGTACTATTTAGGCTATATTTATTATAAATAAAAATAATTATATTTGAGTGTGTGTTTAAAAAGTAATATGACATGAATTAATATATTTTAAGAACACCAGCTACTAATTAGAAATTATTTATTAATATATGATTACTTGATATCGCTTTTATAAATTCATTCTCTTTAATTTGAATTTTTTAAAGTATTTTTTTAATTAATTTTAATACATCAACCTTTATATACTTAAATATTATTCTTTCAAAAATAATATTCACTGTATTGGATTTAGATGTGGTACCAATTAAGATAATTAAATTTTAATTATATAATTATTAAAAACATAAAATCAAATTGGTTTTCGTTTATTCTTTGGTTCATTGACTTTTTGAATCGATATATGATTAAATTGAATAATTTTTTTTGAATATTGAATATTCACTTTAAAGGTGCGAGTTGTAAAAATATTTCCGTTTTATCATAATTAATTATTGTCATTCGCCTCAATCAAAGCATAATTAATTACAGCGAATCGCTCCCACACCTCAATGCTTTATTTTTGATACTGCCTTAATGATAATGAGTTTAAAAGATTTTTTTATCAAAATTCTCAATTTCTGTCTCATTTAAATATATTTTCTATATCTTCTCCTGAATATGTAGTGATTTTCGAGAAATTTATATGATTAAGATATGATATTATCTTTTTAGTTTTTTTAATAATTTTAAATAATATTTGCTAGTAAAAATTATCTCGAAAAACACTAAAATATTCCAAGTTATTTTAATATTTTCATTTTTTATGTTTAAAAATCAATATAAAAACCAATTTTTTACGGAATTAAGCCATCGATTATGGCTATTATAATATCTGAATAGCTAAATAGCTAAATTTTTATGAATTTTTAAAATTTTACATAATTAATTGACAAAATTTTTAATTTTGAGTTTTAACTTTAAAACCGTATTATATCCATCAAATATATTATTTTGATAGTTATATAATTTTAGAAGCTGACTACTTATTTATCCTTTCTCATCTATTTTAATAAAATTTTATTCAGATCGATAATATATTTATATATTAAAAATTATATTGTCTTAAATTCAAAATTCAAAATTTTATTTATTATTATTTTGATTCAGCGATTAAGAAAATAAGTGGGAAAGTATTTATCGACTTTTGTAAAAGTTACATAAACTTTTTTTGAGTATAATTCTATTTATTTAATTACAATATTTTGACCTTTATGATAATGGATCTGTAATAGTATAATTTATTATATTCGTATTATGATAATATTATGGATGCTAATATTTAATTCTAGATGCGAATGGAATCCCTAAATAATATTTAAAACTTAGCAATCATTTCAAAATTAAAATATATTTTTATATTTCATCTTGTATTATAAAACAAAACCATTAATTACCTAACTTTTTTTATCTAGAGTATATACATATGTTATTTTTAGTGGCATTAAAAATAAAATCTCTTCAAAATTCGTTAATTCTGTTATCATTAAAAGGATAATATTTAGCTATATCTTTGAAGCTGGTTTAAGAAGTCTCTAGATTTTCAATTTCCAAAAAAAAATTTCTTGTAAATTATTATCGCATCGATTAGGTTGTAAAGTTGTAACAAAATTTGGGTCTAATAAATTATTAATTTTTTATTTATTAAGTCAAAATCACAATACATATTTTGAAACCTGCAAATCATTTTATGTTTTATTGAGTTATTAATGATATAATCTATGTTATTTTTATTATAGATCTCGAGATATTAAAATATGACTAATAAAAATCATAATTTTTTAGCTTTTATTTTCGAAACTTTAAGCTCTCGGGAATTATAAATAGATTAAGTTATATATTATAGTATAAAAACTGTATGATTGAAATTAATGTGATCTGGTAAGATTAGTTTATTATTATTTTCCCATATTACGCATATTTATTAAATATAACTTTCTCAATTATCATCATAAATTCTAATTTTTTTTGATTTATTTTGTTTACGAATCAATTATTATAACATTGATTTTTAAATATTCCTAGCTGAGATACTACCAAGTGAGGCCGCTGCAGACCAGAATATTTCTTTAAATTTTTTAAAATTTTGAAAATTTAAGCTTGTATATCGTTATCTTTTATTAGTGTAATGGCCAAAATAAGATTTGGTAAATTTATAAACTTAGAATATATTTATAGGTTTGATATTTTAGAGACTGGATTATAACATTATTAAAAATAATTATCAACCTTTCCGATCTTATTCGATTCTATTTAAAGTTTCAGCATTTTTTTTCTAAAATTTTCTCTTTTATAAATTGAATAAATTCGATTCATTAAGTATCTCATTTTCTGAGCCTTAAAGTATTCAGTATAATATTTATTTCATTAAACTTTATATTTTTTTGTTAAATGATTACAAAATCTGATTATTATTAATTGAGAAAAGTATTCCTCAAACACTTCTTTTTTAAACAGTTTGATTATTTCTTTTTTAATTTCTAGGAAAAGCTATGATAAAAATGAATTTATAAATCCATAAATACATAATCATGATAAATTCCTAGATATTGATAAAAATTATTTTTATTCGATCAAATTTTATCATTACTATGATTTATATAGAAAATTTATGTCTATACAGTATCCCTTGAAATTTTATGAAGACTAGGTAAAATTATGTCTCGTTCGAAATTCCGTAAAGCGGATAAATATTAAAGCAATTCATAAACATAAAAAATTATTTAAATAAAGATTTAAATAATGTAGCGTTTTCATAAATATATTTTCTTGAAATATCTCTTAAAAGTGATGCATGATCGTTTTTTATATTTCATAGATAATGAAGAATTCATTCATGTTTTATAGTTTTAGTTCAATAGTTTTCATTATAATACACTATTTATGTTTTAGTTTAGAAGAGCTTTTGCTGAATTGTAAACATTTTGCATCAATTATATATTTAAAAAAGTAGCACACATATAAAAACTCTACTTATCATTTACACTGACTGATATTTCAAGATTTACATACAAAATTAAAACCTGCAACTCAATACTTATTGTTCAAAATGTGATTATATTATTACGGATCTTGGCTGTTTTCTGAATAATAATCCAAGAATACGTGTGTTTCCTTCTATCTGATATTATTAAAGATGACAACTATATTCGATAAAAAGTTTCTGGCTAGAATTATGTGAATTTTCTACCGATTAAGAAAAACAGGATATAAGAGCTTTCCATGTAGTTTTTTATAAATTAAAAAATTTTGAAAAAATTTATCTAGAAAATAGTTTGATTATATCTAAAAAAATGCTATTTTCAATAAAAAATATTGAAGGTATCAAAATAGAAAATTTCCAGTTTTATTTGTACTAGCTAATAATTAATATTAGTTAGTGTTGAAACAAAAAAATATTAATCCTATTTCTACGATGAACTTTTTTTAATGAATATTTCAATTTTATTACTTTAAACAAAAAAATTTTAGGAATCTATATTTACCATTTTTTTGATAACGAGTACTTTAAAAAAATTCAAGTAAACTGTGAAAAAATAAGCTACACTGCGGAAAATTTTCTTAAAATCATTCTGAGAATAGTGTAAATATGCTTTCTAATTTGAAAATTAAATCACTAAATTTTCCAAATATAAAAATTTAACAAAAACTATGTATTTGTGTCTATTTTATATTTTAATTATTTTTTTAATGTAATATCAAAGTTTTGCAATTGAGTTGAATTGTATTGGATTTAATTTTTTGAATTATTAAACAATTTATTAATTATAATCAATTATTATTTAATGACGGTATAAATTATGGAAGCTTATAAATTGAATTAATTTTGTTTCAGAAACAATAAAATATCTAAATCCAGGGCAATAAATAAAATAATACAAAATAATATAATATATATAAAAAAAAAAATAACTCAGAAAAATATAAAATAATAAAAAAGATAAATGGCAATCGATAGTTACATATATCAGATTAACTTACAGCATGTCACCTAAACCATACTTATAACGTATGTATAAGATAAAAAATCCAAGTAATATAAAACATATAATTATAAGTATCAGTAATAAAATATCTACAATTATAAAACTTTATATTATTTTACCGAGAAAATTACTATTTATAAAAAGTCAAAACAAAAAAAATATATGGGTGAAATAAAAATATTAGTGTAAATCTAGTAAAAAGATGTAGAGTTAGATGACCACGAATGAAAATTTTTGAGCATTAACTCAAAGCATTAGTTAAACATAATCATGAGGTGAAATATTTAACTATAGACTTTTAAAAATAAAGATGTCGAATTTTAGAATAGTATTTTAACGATAAAGCTTCGTATTTAAAATTGTATTTGGAATTCTTTTAATGGGTCTAAAATCGCAGGTTTAAAAAACATGGCAGAATTGTGAAATAAAAAAAAGCTATAACAAATATTAAAAAATGTAATTATATATAGTATAAAATTTTATAATATGTCAAATATGTTTATTTTCGTACCCAAAAATTCTTTTATCAAATTAAGAAAATAGAAAAATTGAAAAATAGAGTAAGCTTAACTAGATTATAATTTAATAAATTATATAAAATTATAAATAAATGAATGATTAAGTGTATATATTTTTGAGTATTTAAATATCTTTTTATTTTTATATTAAATATCGATACGCGTGTAAATTAAAAAAAGCTTTTAAATCAAAAGTATGTAATATAGTAAAAAAAAATTTTTTTTTTCAATAAGCTAATAAACTAAATTATATTTTCAATTTATTTTTAAAGATATTAGTATTATAATTTAGTTTAATACATTTATATCTGATGTTTATATTAATATATGTTTTAAATATAGCAGCAAATCATTATAAATAATTTTCGATTGATTAATTAATGATTTAAGCTCATATGGAGATAAAGAGAAATTTTATATTTAATCATGGTCAAAATGTTATATAAATTATAAACAAAAAAATAAACTATAATATAATTTGATATAGGGATCATACAGATCAATCTAAAATAATTTAATTTTTATAATACATTTTAGGGTAAGGTTCAAAAAAATGTAATAAAATTATAAAAATAAGAATAAAAATAAAATTTAGATGATTTAACGGAAATTAAAATATCATAAAATCGACATACTTGAATGTTGGACTACATATCTGGGGTTATGTTATTATAAAATTTTGCACAAAATCTTGAAATAATTTTATAACAACAAAATTAAACATTTAGAAATATAAGATTTAGGGGTATTTTAATGTTATACTAATTTCCACTCAAGGTATAGTATGTCATGTTCTATACATCTAAAATAAGTTGATAATAAATTTCATATCTTTTAAAAAGGTATACTATTTACTTATTAGAAATCATATATTTATATGCATAGAACTTGTTTAGTTCAATATAAAAATGATTTGAGCCACTTTATGGCTAATGAGAACGAGGTTCAAATGACGAATAAATAAATTTAGGCATTTAGATACGAGTAAAGTAAAAAATTAATAAAAATTAGTTTTTAATGAGCTGAAATGCGTAGTTATATAATTAGTTTAACTACTTATTTGTATTTTTAAATATTTAAATTAATATTTTTTAATTGTGGGAACTCTATGTCATCGATTGTGTGTGTTTGTCGAGGGGGGTGGAGTTGGAAAAAAGTGTATTCCAAACATTATTTTAACGGTAAATTGTTAATTATGAAGAGGGAAATAGATAGGCCATTGCTTTTGGACGTGATGAGAATCAGTTCATTATACAATTAAATACAAATAATTGTGTGTCTTTAGAACATGGTAGTCAAGATAAAGATAGAGAGCGAAATTATTCTAAAGCTTAAACACAATATTAAATTGAGTTGAGATGAATATTGATTTCGACTTATAATCTTTGGGTAGAACCATTAAAACATAGTATGTAGCGTATGATTTTGATGCTCAGAGTTTATTACTGGATTTAATTTCGTCTAGTGTGATGATAATGAGCAGGAGTTGCAATTTATTGGAAAAGATAGATGGAGGCTCATATTTAGAGTCACTTTCTTTTATTATTTAAAACTTGCTTTTGTGCATAATTTAAAACTATAATAAAGCTAAAGAAGTAAAGAGGTGTAAATAAAGTTTACATTCTTCAAAATTGTACCGCAAATTCTACACTTGTAATAAATTCTTGAACTGCTTCATACTTTTAGTTTAGATAATTAAAACCCGAAATTCATATACTCATTGGCCTGATGGCATGTGGTAAAATGATAGGGGCGATAAAAATAGTTTGCGAGTCATAATAAATAAAGGGGCATTCAGTAGCATTGAGTGATGATGTGTGATGAATGTGTTGATGAATAGAGAGGTAAAAAGGGGCGAGGAGGTGGGGGATGGGGATAATTGTCTGGTGTGTGAATCGAGTAACATTGTTTCTACGTCTGGATAATCTCAGAGTTAATACTAAGAATAATAGGGCGAATCGAAGTAGCTATTAATTCAAGGGATATGTGTGGACCTATGAGTCTGGCGAATAGAATCCCAGTAAATAGAAATGTAGCGATTGATTATTGGCTAAAAAGTTTAGGTGGGAGTTCTGAATGGGCGAAGAAGTAATAAATAATAAAAGAGAAATTGTATAATATTTATTTTCTGAGCCTATAATACTAGCACTTTTGAATTTGTCTAGCCTATGGTTGAGATGTAGAGAGCTAATAGGCCAGCCGATAACAAAACTATTTGAACGTAAGTTTGGTATCTACAGATCGACAATAGCTAAAATATAGGTTTATATAATCGATTCTCTACAATATACGTGGAAGTTGGTGAAAGATACTAATCATAGCCCAGTGGTATTTAGACGAATGCCCTAGCAAGCGGCATTATAGCCAAGCTGAACATGGCATCGAATAGAGACATGAAGCTTACTTACAAAAGCAAAATGATTAAGGGTTTTACGGGCACGCATGCTGTTTAGGAAAAGGTAGAACGTGGGTCCGATGATCCGTGGTAAGGCTGGTGATAGGACTTGGTGTTTGCTCCTAATGGGGATTTCACAGGTGTTTTGCTGGGGGTGGGGGGATGGTAATTTTCGGGATGCAGAGCGAAGGTTTGCAGGGTATGCTTAGTAATTGAAGCTGTTCGGTTTATTGTGGATTTTGGGCTGAGTCGAGACAATACCTTTAATTGTATAAAAAAAAAGAGAAAAATCACAATAGGAAAAGCCGAAGACCCAATCAGTGTTCCTTGCGATAATCTATGGGTTTAGCCTGCTGAGCTTATAGGCCAGAAAAAAAAAACTAAAAATCTGCGACAAAGTTTACAAGTCCTTATTTTATACTTCTTTTAACCTCAAACTTTTTTTCATTACATTTTTCATACCCTCATAATTTTTGTTGCCTCTCTGCAAAAATAGAAATAGACTCTAAAGAGCGTAGACAGAAATCCTAAAGCGACGCTGAATAGAGTAAGTCCTGACATTTTTACCCAAAACTGAAGCGATTATATTTTTTCATAAACTTGTTACTTCAATATCTATATCAACACCCTCTTCGCCTTTTTATTACTTTTTACTGATAGCTGCCTTTCTCCCTGTCCCACAACCACTTTCGAGACCCTTCATAACTCTACCAACTCTTCGCGTTTCCATACACATCTATTTATAGAACTCGATTCATAACTAACTTTTTTTTCACAAATTCATTCCGAAGGCTGCACATAAATATCACTACCGGTCATTTCAACTCCCTAATATTCTAGCTTCTAAGGTATTTAAACCCATCGATACTATAAGGTATTCATTGTTTCTAGTAAACGAAATATTCATTTTTATTGAAATTATTATTAGACCTAAACTTACACTTTTAAAAGTCAAACTTAGAGAATATTTAAATCCTCTAAATAATCCCCTTTCACATACTCTTCCTATAATAATTTCTTTTATTATTAGTTATAAAATAAACTTTACTACTATTAAATTATACCCCCCACCCTCAACTCGTTTCATTTCATAAATATATAGAAAAATGAGACTAGAAACAACTTCTGACTGTGCCAGGTACAGTATCGAGGATATCCTCAACTATTTTAAGGTTGATCCCAACTCAGGTCTGCAAAGCTCAGATGCTAGACAACGCTCCTCGATTTATGGATTTAATGTTCTTGAATCTAAAGAAGAGGAATCTCTCTTCGTTAAATTCTTTAAAGGTGTCTTCATGAACCCAATGGTTCTACTTCTTCTTGGTAGTTCTGTTATCAGTGTTCTTGTTGGTAATTACGACGACGCTTTTAGTATCGCTCTAGCTATCCTAATCGTAAGTACCGTCGGTTTTGTTCAAGAATACCGCTCTGAACAAACCCTAAAAGCCCTTAGCGCTCTAGTTCCACATTTCTGCAACGTTATCCGCGATAACGTCCAAACTGTAATCAACGTCAACAACCTGGTCCCTGGTGATATCGTTACTTTCATGACTGGTGATAGAATTCCTGCTGACTTACGTCTCATCGAAGCTATTCATCTAGAAATCGACGAAAGTAACCTGACTGGTGAAAGTGAATCCCGCTTCAAAACTTCCGAAATGTCTAACCAAATAAACAACCAGTCTTACCAATCCAACTTCTCCCAAACCGAAAAATCTTTCAACGAACAGCAAAATATCGCTTTCATGGGAACCCTCATTCGTAACGGTAATGGTAAGGGCGTCGTTTGCTTCACTGGAAGTAAAACTGAATTCGGTAGAATCCACTCTATGCTCCAGGAAATTGAAGAACCACGAACCCCTCTACAAACAAGTATGGATGCCCTTGGTGCCCAACTATCTATCATGTCTTTTGGTGTTATCGCCGTCATCATGCTTATTGGTCTCATTCAAGGTCTCGGCTGGATGAACATGTTTACTATCAGCGGTAAGTTCTTCTACCCATCCTCTCCCTCCCAAAATAATTTTGCTTACCTCATTCACTCCAATACTACATCAACTTTCTTCTTTCATTTAATCCCCCTTTCTTTTTATATTCCATCTTTATTAAAATATCACCATTGTTTTATTTATCGTGCTGTATTTAGTTAGTTTAGCTGTCGCAGCTATACCTGAAGGTCTCTCGATTGTTGTCACCGTTACTCTTGCCGTTGGCGTATTCAAAATGGCAAAACGTAAAGCTATATGCAAAAAGCTGCCATCTGTTGAAACTTTGGGATCGACTAGCGTTATTTGTGTAGACAAAACTGGTACCCTAACCTTAAACAAAATGGAAGTCCAATATTTATACACAATAACTGAAGGCCTAATTAATATTACTGATGATAAAATCCACCAAGCCTCCTCTTCATGGTCATACAACCAACTCTTAAAATCTGGAAATTTGTGCAATAACGCTAAAGTTAATGATAAAAACGAGCTCATTGGTCAATCTACTGATATTGCCATGCTTAACGTTGCCCTCAAAATTCGAGGTGTTGACGAGCGAGATAGATATAATAGAATATCCGAAGTCCCATTCAACTCTGAAGCTAAGCGCATGTCAACCGTATATCCAGCTTTCGTTGAACAAGAATTCTCTCAATCCATTAATGCAAAAAACAAAAATTCTAATACTAACGATCAAACCATCACTTACGTCAAAGGTGCTTTGGAAAGTATCATTGAAAACTGCTCCACTTATTACTCCCACGTTGGCCAAATAAAACCTCTTACCCCTTCGCTTAAAAACGAAGTATTGACACATGCTGAACATTTGTCTAACCGCGGTCTTAGAGTTGTCGCTACCTCTTTAGGCGCTTCTGAAAACGACTTATCTTTCATTGGATTCCAAGTTATGAAAGATCCACCAAGACAAGGTGTTGAAAATACCATTGCTAGTCTACTTCGCGCTGGATTACGTGTCGTAATGATCACTGGTGATTCTGGTAAGATTTTTTTTCTTTTTTCCATATCTCACTTTCTCTTTTTACTGTTCCAATCCCTAAAAATTAATGCTAAAGCCGTAAAAAAAATTTTTTTTTTTGCCATGGTCATGTTTAATATATAAGCAAAGAAAAAAAAAAGATACTCCCTGTTCCAATTAAAATATTGTTCAAGACAAACCATAACTTATTTTTATTTTCATTACCGACCTTTTTCAAATAGAGGACACTGCTTTGGCTATCGCATCTTCTGTCGGTATTCCTTCTGCTTCTGGATCTTTCTGCTGCATGACTGGTAAGCAACTCGATATCATTTCTGATGCTGAGTTGGCTCAAAGAATTAATGGTATTTCCGTTTTTGCTCGTTCGGCTCCAAGACACAAGGTCAAAATCGTCAAAGCTCTCCAATCTAATGGTGATGTAGTAGCTATGATGGGTGACGGAGGTACAAATTAAATAATACACATACTTAATATATGCTTTTAGATATAAATTTAATCAATTTCATAAGCTTATCTTTAAAATTCATCACTAAAAATCTTTTTTATATTTTATTTTTTAGTTAACGATGCTCCTGCCCTTCGCCTTGCTGATATCGGAATCTCTATGGGTCAAGGCGGAACTGAGGTTGCTAAAGAAGCTTCTGACTTGATCTTGGTAAATGATGACCTTTCCACTGTTCTTGCTGCCATCGATGAAGGAAAATCTATCTTTGCAAACATTCAAAACTTCCTCACCTTCCAACTTTCAACAAGTGTTGCTGCATTATCCCTGATTGCCGTATCCACCGCTTTTGGTTTACCAAATCCTTTAAATGCTATGCAGATTTTGTGGATCAATATTCTTATGGATGGACCACCAGCCCAATCTCTTGGCGTTGAACCTCCAGATGCTGCAAACATGTCACTCCCTCCTCGTCCTAGAAACGCACCCATCTTAAACAGAAAAGTTATTCGAAAGATCTTATTATCAGCTTTAATCATTTTGTCTGGGACAATGTTCATTTACGTCAATGAAATGAAAGACGGAGTTGTCACTGCCCGCGATACAACAATGACTTTTACTACTTTTGTTCTTTTCGATTTATTCAACGCTCTTTCTTGCCGCTCCGAAAGCAGATCTATCTTTGAACTCGGTCTCTTCTCAAACACAGCTCTTAACTTCGCCATCGGCGCATCGCTTCTCGGTCAACTCGGTGTCATTTACTTGCCATTCTTGCAATCCATCTTCCAAACAGAAGCTCTTTCTCTCTTCGACCTCCTATTCCTAGTCATGATCACAAGCTCAGTTCTTATCATCAATGAATGCTTCAAAAAACGCTCGATTATCATCAGTTTCTTCTCCTCAAAAAAGCCTGCACCTTACTCCAAATACAATAAATCCGGAAATAAGTTCAGCATCACATCTTCATACTCACCTGATATTTCTGATTCACAAGTTTAAAAAAAAAAAAAAAACTAGAAAAAAAGCAATCATAAATATTCTATTTTTTCCCCACCTCCATTTTTTTTTTTTTTTTCTCATGCTCATAGCATTTTTTCTACCTTTTTATAAATTCAAAATATATATCATAATTAAAAAGACATTGTTTTTATCTCATGCCATATCTTTTTTTTTTTTTAAATCTGTTTAAATTTGTTTCATATCGCTTAATTTTTTTGATTACCATTTGTGCTTGTAACCAGATGAAAATATTTTTTATTTCAAGATTTTATAACATTTAGCTTTTTATTTTCTTTCCCAGGTTGAAAGTTTGAATTCTGACAATTTTAATGCATTCTAATAATATAATAAAGCTAGTTTATTGTAAAGAAAAAGGGCGGTGGGGAGGGTGGGTTATTGCACTCAAAAAAAAAAAAAAAACCAGCCCAAGTAGCCATATTCACTTGGCTACAAAAATATTTGTATCATGAAATTAAGTCATACCAAAAATATGGCAAACTGTAGCAGAATTGCGAAATGATTAAGTACATAAAGATATTTTTCTTTTCGCTTTAAAAAACAGAATTTTGCAGACAAAATGTGGTTTGTAGCACCAATTTTATGAGACATTAGTTTAGCAAACTGAATTTTTTTTCTTTTTTTGGAAATTTCAAGCACCATATTTTTAGCCTGAATAAATAGGGGAGAGGGAGTTGTCTAACCATGAAATTTTTTATTTCATAAAGTATGAGATTTTGAAGAAAAAACTTGTTAAAACTTTGCTAGTAAAAGTGATATTATTATTATTGTTTTTTGTGTAAAGTTGCAAAATCGTCTGTTGCGAGCAGAACAACCAAAAAAAAAAATATAAATTGGTATTAGATGATGAAACTCGATGTAAAAAAAAAGGAGCAAACTTGTATGCAACTTGAACTCATAAAGTTTTATAGCGAATCTTTGAATTCGCCGCTTATCTTATGTGACCACTCAAAAAGTAACCCAAAAAAAAAAAATTATTTGTGCAGACGTTAAAATTATTATTATTATTTATGGTCTATTTGATATTAAAATCGGTTAGTTCATTACATTGCGCACATTCGTTCAAGGGAGATAAGGTATATACATAATTTTATTTAAAAAATTTATAGCTAACCTTAATAGAAATTGGGAGGGGGGGGGGTGAAGCTTCAATGGCTTTTTATATTTTAATTCACGTTTAAATATGGCCTCATAAGATGTTTTTTTTTTGTCAGTTTACAATATTTTTTAAAATTCTATAAATTTCGTGCAAATTGATGCTTTTTTATTTATTTCAATAGTTCAGTGTAGGCGCTATAATAAAATTTATTATACAAGTATCAGATTGGTGTGGGCTAACATTTAAAAATGATAGGAATTTTCGCATCAAGATTTGATATTAAAAGTCATAGTGTCATTCTTGGTTTTGAAATGCGTTTCATATTATCAAGGTATGTTTGCATTAATATAGTTTCGAGCCAATTTTTTAAGCCTAGTTAATGATTTTGCATAAAGAAATTATAATACCTCAAATTGACTTTTATAGCGTATACGGTGTTCATGTAATACAACAAATAAAATCATTTGTATATTTTGTACAATAAGATTACTTGATCGTAGCGTATGTTTTTATTTAATATTTCCACAAAGAATCGAGTGTGCTAATAAGAAATAGTAATATTCATATTATAAATTGTGTTAATTGATTAAAAAAAACGAAATAAAGGTTAGTTAAATTTATATTTTCGCGTTATAATCAAATATAATAATAAAGAAGCGAATGAAAAAACATGTTAACGTACAAACGGAATAGCGTAGTATTGCTTGTTTAAGATAAGTTTTAGATAAAGTATCAACAATTTTAAATTAACAGTGCGGATAGAGATAGAGCAAAGACGAGCGAGGAGAAAGATGTGTTTAAGCTGAAAGTAGACGCAGCGTCTGATTGAGCAGATGAGGAAACTATTGATACAGTAGGAGGAGATGGTACAGGAGCAGGGGAAGCAGCAGTGGAACTAGGCTGCTGAACTGGGACGACTTGTTCGACAACTTGGTTGCCGTTGCTATCAGTTCTAGTTACAGTTACAGGAGCACCACCAGCGGCTGCGGCAGCAGCAGCAGCAGCAGCAACACCACCACCACCAACGCCACCGGAATTATCCGAAGACCCAGCAATGCTAGTGACAGTAGCATCGCCTATGTTACCGCCTCTTGAGCTGACGGTTGGTGATGGCGAGATGATATTGTTGATATCGTTGATCACGCTGTCGACAGCGTCAAGTTTCGAAGTGGCAGGGATTGTTGACACCAAGATCGTTTGGAACTGGACGGTACTAGAGGCTTGCGGCGGCTTTGATGCGACTAGCGAGGTAAACCCGACGTTTGCGACGCCTGCTGCGGCTGTAGCGGGGATAGCTGAGGCAAGTGTCGAGTTTTGACCGACTTGGGCGACGCCCGAAGGTGCAGTCTTGGAAGCTGCTGGAACAGTGGTCGTGGCTGCACCTACTCCTGCCACGCCTGCTGCTGCTGTCGCGTTCGTCGTTACTGATGCTGCGGAACCTACGCCAGCTACACCGGCAGCTTCTGAAGTTGCTGCATCTGCTGATGCCGCTGGAGCTGGTGATGCTGCTGGAGCTGGTGATGCTGCTGGAGCTGGTGATGCTGCTGGAGCCGAACTTTTCGCAGGAGCTGAAGATGATTCTCCTCCGGCGCCAGGAATCAAATCTTTATTTTTTTAAATAGTTATTAAATTAATTATTTATTAGTAATGTGATGGGCATAATTTAGCCACGTTAGGGTGATTTAGCTCCTGTAGACAATTTAATTATCTCATTATCCCATAATTATGAATTTTTTTTATTAGATCATTGATTTTTATTGTAAAGACATTATTATATATATATATATTCTTACTATTGATAGCACCAAGCGCGTTGAGGTTTAACTGCCTTGGAGCAACGCTCGTTTCTAAGCCTAAAGTGCTCGAGAACAGTGTGGCAACTAGTACAGAACTTGCAAATATCTTCATTTTTTAATTATTATATTAACAGTATAATGGGAACTATAAGGTATATAAAGAGTATACTAAGTCTAGTTATAAAAAAATTTTTATCCCACAAATAGCGAATTTTATACGAATAAAGTGTATTCAAATATAAATAGACGTGTTTTTAATAAGCAAGTGTGTTATATATATAACTGAGCTTTATATTGTCAGATTTTGCTAAAAGTGATTCTTTTTAGGGTAAAAATTTTGATTAAATTATATATTTATTTTAGTTAACAATGAAGTAGTTGAAATCAGGTAAGAATGGAATTTTCAGTTTGCTTATATACAGATAATAAAATAAATGTATTATATCGGCTTTGCTGTTTTTTCTTAAAAGTCTATAATTATTTTTCACAGCGCGGAGGATTATAATTTATTTTATTCAAAAAGAATAAGAATTATAAAGGCAGGTATAAAAAAAATAACTATTATACCACGTTGAATCCATGTTAAATTAAAAAAAAAATTATTCCACGCAATTAAATTTAAAACATACAAACATTTATTTTTTGCATGCTAGTTTAAACCGAATAAAATTTCAGATATATATTTAAAAGAGATCTAGAGCCATAGCTAGAATAAATTTTGCTGGTTTTAGGCAGTAGTAATTAATATTGATTAAATATTTACAAAAATTCGGTGCATATGTATTTCAAGAAATTATCCATTAAATCGAAGCGGGGCTGAAGATAACAGACGAAAAAGCATGTAAATGGCATTCAAATTATAAAGTATGTGTGATTTTTTGGATCCCTATAAATATTAATAGATGCTAAAAACAGAAATAGTGTGATTATTATCTGCGTATAAATTTGATTGATTAATTAAAAATCGTAATTTTTAAAATAGTAGCAATGTTCAAATATAAAGAATGATATATTTTTATCTTGGTTAGCTGTGATTATACTTTTTTTTTTTTTCTAGCGCCAAAAGTGTGTGTGGAAAATGATCAAGTAATTTAATTTTAAGAATTAGAGCGTGGAAAAATTATTTAATTGGGGTAGGGAGCTTTTGTTTATAGTTTTCTAGTTAAATGTGGATGTGGTGTGGGGCTGGAGCGGGACTAGTAGGGGCGAGGCATATGGAGAGAAACGGTTTTATAATAAGAGAATTATTTTTTAAATCTAATAAAAAGCGGAGTAAATATTAAATTTAAATAAATTATGGTAGCACGCATGGAAAAATAGTTTTATTGTTTTTATTTTTTATATCAAGGGAGTTGAATTATACATTTTTAAAAAGATTAAAAAAATAATATAAATATTAAAAAAATAAAAAATCGATCGGCCCCACTTGGCAACTCCATTCCATCTGGTAATTAATTGATGGGTGGTACGCAGGCTCTGAGCTAAAATGACCAATAAGTTTTATATGTGTAGATTGAATAGTATATCATATATATCAGAATGTTAAAATTTAGAAATTTTATAGCATGGTTGAACCACATGAACATAAATTTAGAATCGGATCTAAGTAAATATTTATTGTTGTTATTGTGCTGGTGGATTTATTTTTAGTAATGTGTAAGAGCCAGAAGTGGCTATGTAAATATTGAATCATTAAATTATACATTGGGTGTTTAATCTTCAAAATATATTGCAGTGTCAAGGAAGTTATCTAATTAAAATAAAATTTTTATAAGCATCATTGATACTAATCTATATGTGAATTGTATAATAAACGAATTTAGTATGATATTTAGAGCTGCGTAGTAAAAGACGATAGTTGAAATGTGGATTTTTTTATTGAGGAAACTTGAGTATTGAATACAAAATTTTAGTATTAGTCATGGGGAATTACATTTTATATGGATTAAGAGTTAAAATCAGTAACGCAGATAAATTATATATTATAGATATTTGATTTATAGCTATTCAATTATACACAGAATTGGGTTTGGTTTATTATTTTTTCAGATTATTAGAAGCAGACTTTTGAATGGGAGTCTATAAATAGATTTGGTTTCTGATTTAAATGCGACTAATTGGTAGTGCTTAGGTTCAGAACCATATTTAGCCCATTTTTCAGGGGTGGTTGACTTTTTTTAGAGCTGCCAAAAATGACCAACCATATTACAATAGATATTTTATTGATAATTAATTTTCATTTATTATCTAATTATATTCACATCCAATAATAAATATTTTTTAATAGGATTATCCAATTATTTTTTTATTTATATTATAGAGTGTTGGCCCCTGAATGAGTTATAAGTGATAAAAAATTAATGTTCAGTCCTGGCATATTCTTCTGATAGGTTTAACTTCTGGTTAAACTGGCTATTGGCTTGTGATTATTGACATATTCCTTATCCAATAGTTATATTGAAAATGTGATTTAAGAGCATTGTACTTTTTCCAATAGATCATATCTTTCTGAATATTATTGGCTAATATTTGTGAGACTTATTATTTTGAGTTTTTTGGGTCAGGTAATTTGATAGCTGTTGTACTTGAATAAGTTATTGGCGAAATAGATTATAATGAAATCTTCTGGGTGCAACTATTGGCTGGCTAGATAATGTATAATGCGAGAGAATCAATGTATGAACAGAAACTCGAATCCGATTTAGTTGCGAAGTATATTAGAGCTTAGCTTAGTTGGTTTTATACAAAAATTATTAGTAAGAACGAACGAGTTAAGTGAGTCTCGATAGAAGAGTGTGGTTAATAGGAAAAGGTCAGCCAACTTGCCTGCAGAAACAGAATTGAATGCGAGATTGCGTGCAGGAAGCAATAGGGGTTGCAAAGATAACAGCAATATAGCAGACTGGGGTCATTCAATGGTAGCATTGCTATAGAGCTAGTTATACAGGGGTTTGGTTCAGAGTCTTACATTAATGTAGTCTTGATATAGAAAATTGAGTAAAGGTATATTATACCTGCAACATATAGCGGTGGGTTCCGAGATTGAGTTATACATAAATCTGTTGACTGTGAGATTTGGAGCCTGAATTTAGGCTACTTAGACTGAATGATTGTAAATTAAAGAAAAAATTATCGCAGAGTAAATAAGTGCAGGAAGTGGCTGAAAGTGACTATTGGGTCTTAATATTAGATTGGGCGGTTGGGGACTACGATCTACGCTGATTGGCTCGAATTTGTTGTTTTGGCATCTAATTGTTATTCTGTGTGTTACTGAACGATTATTGGCCGCAATGATCGCCGCTATAACGCCTGTCGTCTAATTTCGTATATTTTTAGATATCTGTAATAAATGATTTTTGTTTTAATGCGAAAATATGCCTAATAAAAGTCATTTTCTTTTTTTGCAAATATTTCAGCCTTTTCACTCATTTCTGTTATCTGCTATTTTAATAAAATACCCAACAATACTCTTTACAACTATTTCTACATTTGCGCCGCTATAACCACCACCACAATATTTCTCCCTTTCACTTCCTACCTCCAATTTTACTCCTTTTATATTTATCGCACTTCACTAATACAACCTCCCCAGCAATAATCTCTGCCTTCTCACTCCATCTACCTTACCCCCCCCACCTCCACCCAAGTATCGCAATCTTTTATATTTACTTGTGGCTTCTCCCTGCTTCATATATTTTATTATCAATTGCTTCGAACTAATCTTTATCTAAAATTCACTTTCCTCACATTCCACCCTCTCATTGGCTGCTACATTTATTTTCTTTCTATACATATTTTTTTTATTAACTAGGTAATACATTATCAACTTAATAATCTATCGTTTTGAGCTTCTAATTCCTCTTTTATCAAGTACCTTTACTCCCTCCCCCTCTCCCAATTTAATATAATCAACAATAAATAGTTTGTATAAGAAATGCCCCTAGGAAAAAATAACGGTCAAAAGGCCCGCTTAGTACAAAACGATCAATATGAGCTAGAAAATCGAAATAACCAAAGAGGCAATGCCTACTCTGGAATCACAATAGGCCAACTAGTGCCTGAAGATATATCCGAAGACGAAAACTTAGATTTCCCAGAATCTTCTCACAACAGAAACCACGACAACAACTCCGATTATGGTCTAGAAAACATTACTGAACCCGGAAATCGCTCTGATAAAATTTCAAACTACCAAAAAAAAAGACTAAAAGAACCTTCAGGTACTGGCTACTTAACTCGTGCTTCAACTATCATTAAAAAAGGTTTTGATGGTCTCATCGAAAACCAAAATGTTTCTGAAAACTCTGGAAAAACTAGAATGATCCATCTTAACTCCCAAGAAAGCAACAAAGCTTTAAAATACGTATCTAATTATGTCACTACCGCCAAATACAATTTCTTTACTTTCATCCCTAAATTCCTTTTAGAGCAATTCTCTAAATACGCTAATGTTTTTTTCTTATTTACCTCCTGTATCCAACAAATACCTGGTGTCACCCCAACTTCAAGATATACGACTTTATTCCCTCTATTGGTTGTCTTATTCGCAACCGCCGTAAAAGAAATGATCGAAGACTTCAAACGCCATAGCTCGGATCGTGAAGTTAATACCAGTATCGCAAAAGTCGTAAGAAACGGTGTTTTAATAAGTGTTTTATGGAAGGACATCGAGGTTGGCGACATTGTTCGCCTAGACAATAAGGATCCCTTCCCTGCTGATTTAATTTTACTTTCTAGCTCTGAGCCTGAAGGCCTTTGTTACATTGAAACAAGTAACCTTGACGGCGAAACTAACCTTAAAATTAAACAATCTAGAACTGAAACATCAAACCTAATTACTGTTGATTCTATAAGCAAACTTGTCGGCTTCATCAACTCTGAACTCCCAAATGACAATCTTTATAACTATGAAGGTGTTTTAATCTCTCGTGGAGGTGTTTTAGGCAACGTTGCATTACCTTTGGATCCCTCTCAGCTTCTACTTCGTGGTGCTGTACTCCGAAACACTGACTGGATTTTTGGTGTCGTTGTTAGCACTGGTCATGAAACTAAACTGATGAGAAGTGCCTCTGCTGCCCCTATTAAGCAAACCACAGTCGAAAAAATGACCAATAAACAAATTGCCTTCTTGTTTATCATCCTCTTGGTCCTCGCTGTCTTCAGCGCATCAGGAAACTACATCTTCTTAAGAAATAAATCTTCAAAACTAGACTACCTATATATTCCCTCCAGTGTAAGCGTTGTCCAATTCGTCAAAAATATCTTAACTTTCATTATTCTCTACAACAACTTGATTCCTATCAGTTTAATGGTCACTATGGAAATTGTCAAGTTTTGGCAAGCCCAATTAATCAACAGCGACTTGGACATGTTTGATGAAAAAACTGGCACCCCTGCTCTGGCCCGAAGCTCCTCTCTAGTAGAAGAACTAGGTCAAGTAGGCTTTATATTCTCTGACAAAACTGGAACTCTAACTTGTAACATTATGGAGTTTAAAATGTGCAGCATTGCTGGTGATATCTTTGCTGAAACTGTTGACCCTTCAAAAAAAGCAAAAGTCGTAAACGGAAAAACGGTTGGCCAATTTGATTTCGAAGCTCTAGTCCAAAAAATAAAGTCTAGTGATGACAAAAGCGACTTGTACCAGTTTTTTGAACATATGGCTACTTGCCACACCGTTATTCCCGAAAGTGTTGATAATTCAACAAGTAAATTTGAATATCAGGCATCATCCCCTGATGAAGGCGCACTTGTTAAAGGTGCCGCCGGACTTGGCTTCATTTTCACTGTAATTACACTTATCTTTTAAGTTTTATCATTCATTCATAATTTAGATATTTCTATTTTATATTTTTTTTTAACCATAATTTTTTATCACTAATTCTAATACTGTAGACGAGGAAACCTAAATCAATAACTGTAAATATATTCGGCGAATTGCGAAACTATGAGGTTTTAAACATCAACGAATTTAATAGCAGCAGGAAAAGAATGTCTGCAATACTAAGATGCCCCGACGGAAAGATCAGGCTATTTTGTAAAGGTGCTGATACTGTTATTCTAGAGCGTTTGCAGGACAACACGTTAGAATCGGTCAAAAAACTTACCAACCATCTAGAAGAATTTGCAACTGAAGGTCTAAGAACTCTCTGCTTGTCCATGCGCGAAATTTCTGAAAGAGAGTATGATGAATGGAAAGTCATTTACCAGAAAGCTGCGACTACTGTTAACAACCGCCAGCAACAACTTGATTCTGCAGCTGAGATTATAGAAAGAGATATGACTTTACTCGGAGCAACGGCTATTGAAGATAAATTACAAGATGGTGTCCCAAAGACAATATTCACCCTTGCACAGGCTGGAATTAGAATCTGGGTTCTAACTGGTGATCGCCAAGAGACAGCAATAAATATCGGGTACTCATGCAAACTTATCCAAGAGGATTTCTCGCTGATAATTTGTAATTCTAGCACTCATTGGGAAACTAAAGACTTTTTAAGACAAAAGCTATTGGCAATCCGCGACACTTCAAATGGCACAAGAACCGTTGATTTGAATTCGTTAGCTCTAATTATTGATGGCAAAAGCTTAGATTTTGCACTCGAAAAAGATATTGAAGATATCTTTTTAGAATTAGCAACTTTGTGCAAATCAGTTATTTGCTGCCGCGTTTCACCTCTCCAAAAAGCACTTGTGGTAAAGCTGGTTAAAAGAAAAAGAAGCGAAGTATTGTTAGCAATTGGAGATGGTGCTAATGACGTAAGTATGATTCAAGCAGCACATGTTGGCGTTGGTATCAGCGGACAAGAAGGTTTGCAGGCAGCAAGATCATCAGACTTTGCCATATCTGAGTTTAAGCATTTACGAAAGCTTTTGCTTGTTCATGGATCTTGGAGTTACCATAGGCTAAGCAAAATGATACTGTACTCATTCTATAAAAACATTACGCTATACATGACACAGTTTTTGTTTGCATTTTATAATGGATTTTCAGGCCAAACACTATATGAGTCATGGACAATTACAGGGTACTCTGTCCTTTTTACTGTTATGCCGCCAATATCAATCGGTTTATTTGACCAGTATTTGTATGCAAGATCTCTTGACAGATACCCAGAGATGTACAAAATGGGTCAGAGTTCAGAATTTTTCAATGTTAGCTCATTCTGGGGATCAACAATAAATGCATTCATCCACTCTATAATAATATTCTTTATGGGAACTGCGGTACTAAAACCATTTGCTACAGACCACGGTCATGAGCTGAACCAATGGGCATACGGAGTAACATTATACTCAGCTGTAGTTTTAACAGTGTTACTCAAAGCAGCTCTTTTAACTTCAACATGGACTAAATGGACAGTGATAGCTATTCCAGGATCGTTAGTAATATGGTTAGGATTCATTCCTTTGTACGCATATGTTGGGCCAAAAATCGGAATAGCATCCGAGTACCAAGGATTAATTAGAAACGTATTTGGGAACCCAGTATACTGGCTGGTCTTTTTAATAGTGCCATTGGCATGTATATTACGTGATTATTCTTGGAAGTACTATAAACGAATGTACTTATCTAGAGCGTACCAAATAGTGCAGGAAATCCAGAAATACAACATTCCAGATTACAGGCCACGTATGGAGAGATTTAGAAAAGCAGTACATAAAGCACGAGCATTACAGAGACTAAGAAAGAACCGCGGATATGCGTTCTCGCAAACTGAAACTGACCAAACTAAACTTATACGGTCGTATGATACAACAAGGAAGAAGCCAACTGGACAATAAATATATTTTAATTTTCTTTTAAAAAAAAATAGTCTTTATTAACTTTATCACATTTGTTTATTTTATTCAATTCTATTCAATTTTTATTTTATTCTATTCTATTCAAGTTTATTTTAATAACAAAATAAAACTTTTCATACATTTTTTTCAAGATATTTTTTTAGTTTTCTTGTTTCCTTCTAAATATGGGTACAAAATTGTTTTTTTTTTTTTAGAAACTGAGGAAATATTTTAATTTTATAAAGCTGCTTGTTATAACTTCTCCTACTTTAAAATCGAACTTTACCGCTAACTCGATCCCATCAATATTAAGAAAGTAATTGAAAACCTGACAGTTAAGAAAGTTAAAGTTTTAGTGAGTAATCAAATCATTATAAATTCAGGAAATATAATAAATGTATTGGATACCAACTTTTAAAAGAATTTATTCTAAAAAATGAATTCTGTATACAGCCAATAGAATTGAGCTGATATATTTAAGAAAGCCAAAAAATGCAATAATCGATAAGATATAAATAGGATTTTACAGCTAAAAGTCCAAATTCTTTAAAAAAAACTGCTTTTTATCTATCTATTTTACAATTATAGAGCGTCTATCTCTGTTACAAATTTAGAGCTAGTACTTTCTATTCTGGCTCTTATTTCCTGGTATAAGCAATACTCCAAAATACAAACTCAAATTCTTTTATCGGTAAATAATAAATAGACGTGACGAGAGGATTCAAATACCGCTAATTTAGTGCAAACTGGCAATTCT
This sequence comes from Smittium culicis, assembly GCA_001970855.1. Classification (NCBI taxonomy): domain Eukaryota; kingdom Fungi; phylum Kickxellomycota; class Harpellomycetes; order Harpellales; family Legeriomycetaceae; genus Smittium; species Smittium culicis. The sequence goes on along the minus strand of LSSN01003208.1, from coordinate 3,284 downwards.
CAAAAACCAAAAAAAAAAAAAAAAATTATCAGGGTGTTAGAAATATTGGCAAATTCGCATACAGAATGAAAGAGAATTCTCACGAAAAGAAGAGCCAGCGAGTCAAGTTCGGCGGCACTCATAATGACGATATTACCACTGTTTCAGGATCAGAAATAGCTGAGCAAGAAGCGAGTGTGCTGATTAGCTCACCTTCTGACGCTAGTTCAAACAGTCAGCAATCGGCCAATATCCATTCTAGCGCAAACCAGCTCGATGAGAAATTGGCGGCACTTGCAGTGGACGGCGCAACGCGGCATTTGAGTCACGGCAACACAGCCAAATCCTGTTCGTGTAGCGGTAATGAGAGCAGTTCAGGGACCAAGAAATCAGGTTCGCGCAAGTCGAGTCCAGCAGCGGGCACGCCGAAATCGGGCTTCCATGGGGCCAAAACGTTCACGAGCAATGTATCCGGCAAATCGTCTGTTAGTATTAGCCGATCGAGCAGTGCGTCGAATATCCTGCACACGCATAATGGCGACAAGCGGCATCTGACGATCGTGCTTAAGCTCGGGTCGAGTTCCGTGTGCGATGCCGACAGCCACGTGCCGCTGCTGTCCACGCTCTTCGCTATTGTCGAAGTTATCAGCGCGCTCAAGGAGATGGGCCACCAGGTCGTGCTTGTTTCCAGCGGTGCGGTTGCTACCGGCCTGCGACGCCTCAATTTGCCCGTTAAACCGAAAAGTCTAGCTCAAGTCCAGGTTAATTAAAATTATTTTTGACGTTTCATTCTCTACCCTTAGTCTATACGTTCATGTTTTGCAAAAAAAAAAGGCTTTTTTTTTTTTTTAAGATTTAGTATGCATTTTTAACCGATTTTTCTTTTGATTGAATTTATAGGCTGTTGCAGCTGTTGGACAAGGCCGCCTGATGGCGCTATGGGACAATATGTTTAGCCACCTTGATTTGCCGATTGCGCAAGTTTTGATAACCAGAAACGACTTATCGCATGTAAATATACATTCCTCTAAAAAATATTACTTTAATTTGAAAGAGTATCATATTTAGCCATTTGGGTTTGAAATTGAATGAATGTGTAGGCGGACTTTGATTGATACATAAAAGATTTGGCATAATATAGACTATTATTATAATTAATATTGCCAGCTTTTTTTTATTTGATTACTATTATTAAAAAATGAAGAAATACATTCTAACAAAGAATAATTAAACATTTGATAGCCAACTCAATATGTCAACGCCTACAATACATTTATGGAGCTACTGAAGATGGGGGTTATACCGATAGTTAACGAAAACGACACGGTTTGTTCTGGCGAAATCAGGTTTGGGGACAACGATACGCTATCGGCAATAACGGCGGGCATGATCCACGCAGACTACTTGTTCTTGCTGACGGATGTAGACTGCTTGTATACAGACAATCCGAGGAACAATCCAATGGCGAAGAGGGTGCTTGCAGTTGATGATATGTCAAAACTGGTAGGATCGGTTGACGTGTCGAGCGTTGGCAGTTCAGTTGGAACTGGGGGGATGGCGACGAAGCTTGTTGCGGCGGAATTGGGGATGGCGGCCGGCGTGTGCACGATAATAACGAGCAGTGCTAAGCCAAGCAAGATTATTGACATAATCGAGTACTTCTCGAAGGACGTGAAGATTTTGATGGATACAGAGCATGTAGTTCCCGAAAAAGTGCTGTGCACGCGGTTTTTGCCACACGATGGGCGATCATTGGCGGACAAGAAGTGGTGGATCAAGCACGGTATGCGGCGAGCAGGCACGTTGTTTATTGACTATGGCGCGTTGATAGCATTGGTGAAGTACAAGAAGTCGTTGTTTGCGGCGGGCATAGTTGGCGTTGAGGGGGTGTTTGGGGCGAGCCAGTCGGTGGCAATATGTTTTAGGACGAGCCTTATTCCAGACTTGGGCAAGCCTAAGCATAATTTGGCGGAGGTTATTGAAATCGGCAATGGGTTGGTGAACTACTCGAGCACAGAGATAAACCGGATTAAAGGGCAGAAGAGTATCTCGTTCATGGAGCTGCTGGGGTACTGCGACAATGAAGACGTGATTCATAGAGGCAATATTGCAATCAACTTGTCGAAACTGGACTTTGACCAGCTATTTTAAAGCTTGCAGATTTTTTTTTATTAATATTTATTTAATTATAGCGACTTATTTTCCATACCTTATTATCAACATTTATCGAAATTTATGAATAATGCAATCAAAAAGTACTTTTTTTTTTTTTTACAATTAAACTAATTTTTGGACGACTGATATATGTGAGCACGATAGATTAAAGTTTGGGTTAATTCTAAATTACAGAATAAATTTTATTTAATTGAGAACGCAAAACAGGGTGATAGAAGCGGTTACTTGAAATCAAGAGTAGAAAAGAAGAAAAAAAGAGTTGAGGAGTGGTAGAGGATGAAAAAAAAGAAAGAAAGAAAGAAAGAAAGAAAAAAGGGGGGAGGGGTTAGTGGGCATACTCACTTTGAGTCATGGAGTTCGGGCATTCGCATAATGAGGTTGTTTTTGTCTTTGACGTACTGAGCGAGCTGGACGAACATTTTGTTAGCTTTGATATGGTCGGGGACGGGTTTCTGGCCGCTGGCCCAGTAGAACAGGTCCCAGTCGTTGGAGACTTCGAGCAGTTCTTCGAGCTCGAGGAGCTGGGGCAAGGTGAGGGCGCTGGCGGAGTCGCTGACGAAACTGGAGAAAATCAGGTCGACTTCGAGGATTCCGCGTTTGCGGGACTTGTAGATGATGCGTTTGCGAGCAACAGTTGTTTGATCGAGGTGGGAGTGGAGAGAGCGGGTTTGGGAGCGGGCTGGGAAGGGATGATGATTGGCAAAAGTTGGGGGTGTTGCGAGTGAGCCTTGCGCGCGTGTTGCGGCAGTGAGGTGCGCGAGTGTGGAGAAGTGATTGGTACTGGCGGCAGCGAGAGTTCTTGGGAGGCGGATGAAGCGAGATAGTCTGGAAGCGTTGCTCATTTTTTTAAGGTGGCGGGGGAGGTGGGGTTTTTTTTTATATATAGTTTAAATAAATAGAAAGATATAATGGCAATGAAAATGATAATGATAATGATAATACCAATAATAAAATAACGGGATAAGGTTTGAAGGGTTAAGGAAATCGGATTGGGTTATTAGGTAAGCTTTATTTTGCAATCGAATAAACAAATCGAAATATTTTAGCGATTTTCGTATAAATATTTTCACAAAGTGAAATCAGATAAGGAAAAAAAAAAAAAAAAAAAAAAAAAAAAAAAAAAAAAAAAA
>LSSN01003204.1:0-27667 GCA_001970855.1 Smittium culicis | reverse complement strand
GTGTCGGTTTCAACACCCGCATCTCTGTATGCCTGGTTGATTCTGCACTGGCTGAGGTGAGTTGCCGTATCAGCCAAAAGTATCCTGATTGAGTTTGCAAACTCAATAACTTTGGAGATTGGCACCTGATTGCCACCTTGAATGCACTCATGCACAAAGAAGTCAATCGGCCTGGTGATTGCCGATAACCTGTACTGTGCATCGTAAATTGCGGTGTCAATGCGCCTGGCGTTGCTGGAAAACTTGAAATTGACCGCGGGAGGGTCATAATCTATGGCGGAGTTCCTGGGGACGGCTGCAAAAAACTTCTTCCGATTGATGTCAGATAGAGGGGACTTGAAGAAATCTTCCGTGACAGTTGGAAGAGCTTCTTGTAGCTCTTTGTAGAGCTCCATGTCGGCAGGCAATGGTCTTTCTGTGATGTAGGACACTTGTGGGTCCATATCCACTGACTCTGGGATTGAGGCTGTCTCTGGCTGTGCGCTTGATTCCTCCAGAACTGTAAGTCTGTTGAGGATTTCCTGAAGCATTTATTGGGAAATGTTGGCATTATTCATGATTATAAGTTTATTTAAATAGTATTTATTTTATAATGCTGGTTGAGTACTTAGCTAAAGAAAAGGTGGTAAGGAATATAAGAAAACTGGAAGATCAGACGGTTTATATACTTTTATTTTCATTTTGTTTTTCTTTAAGAAAAAATTTTCATACTTTTAACCCTTACATTTTCAAAGAAATTTTAGTACTGAACTTGAAATTTCTAGATTATTCTTGAAATTCAATTTCAGATAACGAAATTTCGAACATTTTGGAACATTTGAAAAATTTCTAAGGGTTAAAGTATTAGTATCTAGGAAAGATTTTCGAAATTAAATAAAGATTAGGTAACACATAATTGTATCTGGCCAATGAAGCATAATTTGACATGAAATCAGAAAGGTATAAAAACTGCCTCAAAACGACAAAGAAACATCATCAAAAAATAGGAAAAGTTAACTAAAAAAAGGAAACAAGGCTAAACCGAAGAATTTAGTATTTCATTAAAAAACTTTACTTTTTTTGGTCAAACTTATTATTAATAAAATCACTCTTAATAACAAAATAAAACTTTTATACCAAATGTAAACCCCATTATTGTTATATTAAATATAAACCAAACTCTTAAAAAAAAAAAATACATCAAATATCAACATTAGCCCTATGAGAATACGCTCAAAAGAACATAAGGATTTGGCCGCAGTAGCTGAAACTTCTACATATATCTTCTAAATCAACTCTAACACTCTAGCAGCTCCGTGCACACCGAGAACTGTTTTGAGAGGGCTATTATATAAATTAATTCTTGAATTTTAAGTGATTTAGAAACATGGGTACTGTTCAAAACTTATACCGGCGATGAAAACGTGGAGCTGACTATAAGACTGATTAACCCTCTCCTCTCTCTCGCAAATTTGTTTCCCGACTAGTTCCTAACGAGCTTTATCCGAATTAAAAAGCAATAAATTTCTTTACGAGCGGATCGAAGCTAATAAGAACCGTAGAATCGTTTCGGTTCTGACTCTGCCACAGGGCACACTCTAATATGTGTGGTAATTTAGATAGACAAATAATTCTCATTTTAATTTGATTATACTATTATTTTCTTTTACTTTCTGAAAATAATAATTGTAAATCTAATGAATAATGATTTCAATCTAAATTTGACTGTTTAATTAAAAAAAATTATGATATTAACAATAACAAAGCTAATTTTTCAAAGCTTGATATAAAACAAGAAAAGTACAAAAATCACGATATAAGAGCAAGGAGTCATCCTCAAATAATAGTAAAAGTTAGATTTAAAATGAAAGCAAGGGAAAGAATACGAATTTAATATTTAATTGAAGAACTTTTCTTTTATTTTTTCAGCTTACTGTTAATAAAAACATCTTTTTTCGTAGTTAAATATATCTATTATATCAATTGCTAAACTGTTAATTGTTTTAATAAATATAAAACATATTCTAAACCTTAAATTAACCCAATTAAGTTAATTCCCATGCTCACATGTTTAAATGAGCGTAAGAGTTGGGTCGCAGTAACTGGCTCTTCTAAATATATATATATATATTATTTTCTCAGGGGTCTAGGGACTGCAGAAGAGATAAAATAATTAATATTTTTGGTCGATTATTTTGATGCTTTCCTCGCTCTGAGAAGTTCAGTATCTGCCAATTCGCATTCTCCCGATTTCCTGGAGGCATAACTTTAGTGTAGCATGCAGTGCGGTAAGTCCGATAAAATTGCCTTTATTTTTGATTCATCGGATTAATTAACAGTTTTTTATTTGTTATTTGTCATTTTCGTCTTTATTCTAGCAATTAAAATTATATTCTGGTCGTTTGAATCTTTTGTAAAATATTATTTGATCCATGGGGCGCTCCAATTCATACAGGTAGCTATACGGGTCTTCATCGGTGCCTTGATAATGTCGGCGATCCATGTTTTTGATATTTACCATTTGTGTTATGCACGCTCACTGGCTGTAATGGTACGTATGAGCACTCAGATTATGCCCAGTTAGTCCCTGATGCGCTCCATAGCGACTGATTTACAAATATTGGCAACAATTAGGGTCGTCTTGTCTATTTCTGACTGTATGAGCTTGACCTGGCTTTTCCCAATCCAAATTCCTCACCATCATAGGATCCAATCGGCACCAATTCCAAACTTGTGGTCTTGATTTTTAGTGCTGTCAGCACATCAGGCCGTCTCAGGAAGCTGTAAATAGCATGTTAAGCCATAATTATCTTATTCTTATAGCTCTTGATCGTCCCAGGTACATTCCGCTTTCTATTCAAAATATGAAATTTAAGCTTTTATAGCATTAATTACCTTATAATAGATTTTCAAAATTAATTTGGATTAAAATCTATAAATTATAGGCCAATAAAAAAGTAATTTTTTTATATTTATGAAATTAGTTTAATAGAAAAAATCAATTCTAATAATTTTTATGAGTGATAAAAAAAATCAAAATTCAGCTCATTATAAAATCTAAGAGTGAAAAAACTATAGTCTGTTTTATACCATCGATCTCATTTTAATTAAACTACTAAATTTTTTTTATAATATGATGATAAAATTCTGTAAAAAAAGTGCATAGTTACAGGAATTCAGATTGTTCGAGGCTTTTAAAGAATTAAAAGCAGACTTGAATAATTTAATTAAAATTAGTATAATCAGTATCGGTATTATAAATACATTTAAAATAATTAAATAATTTAAATTTGGTTAAAAAAATTGTATTTAACAATTATTCAAAGCGCATTTAGATATTATTTATTCGAATATTTTCGGTGGGATATATTAATCGAGCAATAAAATTTTAATTTGTCATTTGATGATAGTATTTCAAAAAAAGGGTATATTTTTTAATTTGATTCAATAATTCTTTGTTTTTTTTCCCTAGAAGTATATTAAAATTAATATAATAAAAAATGATGTACTATGTTTAAATAACTCATAGATCAAATTTTAGGCTAAACTAACGTAGAATAAAAAGACAAAATTTGATAAAAATATTTTAATTCATAGTAAATAATGTGCTTACAAAAGAGATTAGCAAGTATAGATTTTTTTTACTGTATTATGAAAAAAAAAGCTTTTGTAATTGTACAATAAAAAGCCTTCCCTCCCCTCTTTTCCCATAATTTTACAAAGTAGAATGAAAATTTTGTAAATTTGTAAATTTAATATTTAATATTTAATATAGAGATTTTTATTTTTTTTTCCAAGAATTTTTTACCAATTAAGTGTTCCATATGTAAAATTTTATTTGAATAATAGTCTGGAGCAGATTTTTCGCTGTTATATTTTTTTCAGTGCTAAAAAAAATGAGGAGGAGTGTGAAACTGAAAAAATGATATTTTAGAAATATTTATTCAAGGGAATAAAAAATACTCTAGGAAATTTATTAGAATATACATAAATTCTACATATAAAGCAATTTTATAAGAAAATTAAGGAATTCATTGTTATATCTACATTATTTAATAATTTAAGCAACTTCGATTATAATTTTATTTCAAATAAAAAAAACATTTAATTAATTTAGGGTTCTAATTTAATCTCTCCTTTATTATATTTATATTTTGTATTTATATATAGTGAAGTATAATTGATGAAAAATCAAAGACTTCGAATTATAGTATACAATCAAATAAATCCTCGAATTAAGGATATAAGGGGGAGATAGAGAATCTATATTTAATTAAAGTTACCTTTCAATTATGAAAAAAACAAATATAAAATGAGTTTTGGAGAGGGGAGGTTTATATATTTTAGTTATTAACAAATTTTTTTGGCTTAATTCTTTTTTTTTTATTATTATTAAAGTTTTTTAGAAAATAAAATCAAGATTAAAATGAGATAATTATAAGTATAGGGGCTGAGATAAAGAGAAGAGAACAGTTGTGAAGAGTCATTTAAATCAGCTATTGCTGAAGAATTACTTTCTTCCAGACTCTATTGAGAACAATTTGGTTCTTATAGCTAGCCAGTATTCTCTTTTCTTGGTGCGTTTAAAGTTCATAGCAATTTTCTGCCTAAAGTCGTCTTTACACCTGTTGAATATTCCTTAGTCGGATATATTTGTATCAAATAAGGTAACCTCGGCTCTTGCTCGATTTATGTTCCAAATCGCTAATCCATAGAGAACGTCTATCTTTAGTAGCTGTCTTTCCATTGTATCTAGAAAGCTAAAGATTACCTCAGTATTCAATATATTGGCTATTCAATTGTCAAATGAGTTTATAAATATAAAACTATATACCTTTTTCCACAGAAAATTAACTCTTCTATAGCTGAAGTATATATGAGGTATGTTTTCTTTTTTTCCATTACAGGAATTACATCCTTGTGATTGGCTAAAAACTCCGTTATTCCAAGTTTTCAGTTTTTCGCCTGTTATAAGCGCATTGTGAAGGAGCAGCCATTAGATGACTATTAATTTTAGGCTCAGATCCATATTGTGTAATTTTTTCTAGTTAAAAACTGGGTCTATTATAACTGTTTTACTAAACTTATACCATTTTATCTCAAAAATCAACTTTTTCCTATATTCAAAGTATATTTACTTTCTTGCTAATTTTCTACGAAAATGAATTTATTGCGAGTTTTTTTTGGAGAATATTTTATTAGTTATTAACCTAGTACCATAATATAAGGTAATAGACCATATATCGTTGACCTCTAGGCTAACAGGAAAGTTAGTTATTTTATTGTTGACTCAGTTGAGAGTATGAAAGATAAATGGTTTTCCCATATTAAATTGGATTTGATAAAAAATTGGCGACAGTTATTTATATCATTTGCTGTTATCCACTATATATGTCTTTTTTTATAATCTTATTCTAATTACTTGTAGATATTTTTTAACTCGATCATTTTAGTATTTTCGTAAGGCCAGCTACTAACGTCGGTTTTTTCTAATTTGAAAACTGATTTTGATATTTTGATTAATTAGTTCCAAATTAGTGGGTCAATTTTATAGTATTTTAGAGATTCACTAATTGACGGTGAATCGTATACCTTATCAATTCCATCTAATCTACTTATTAGTGATCGGAGATTAAAGATTGCTTGGTTTCTCTATTTTGTGTGTTTATTTTCCAGAAAGTCATTATAGAATTTTATGAACAATGATTTTGAATGAGCAAAAATAAAAAGTAAGCCTAAACCTCCGTTTTTTTTAACATTTATTTCTAAGGTGTCAATTTTAATATGGATTTTCTTATTGTTCCAAATAAAACCGTTAATCATTATTTTTACCTTTGTGATAAAGCCATTGTCGAATGGTACTATTTTTGAGTAATACAAGAGCTTCGATAGTAGAAAAGTATTGAACAATAAAATTTTTCTTTAAATCAATATTTTTCATTTTTTTTCCAACTATTGATTTTATTAGATATTTTAGCAAGTAAATTTTCTTGGTTTACGCTAATTAAAACTCCATTAAACGAGAATTAAACTCCCAGATATATGAAATTTTCTATTTGTTAGAGCGATTTGTGGTGTATCCAATTACTTTCTGGAGTAGCTAGCTTTATGTGGATCGTTCTATAAACATTTATTTTTGCATTATAGGCTATAGAATGATGTTTTAGAATCTTATTGTCGATTTTTTCATCCTGAATTTCTTTGATACCAATTAGATCACCTGCGAATACTAAGTGTTTAAGTTTTTCATTGATCACTGATATCTTTATTTTTCTTATGTATGAAAAATATTAATGATTTAATATTTAAATTATATAATAAGGGAGATATCGGGCCTCCTTTCCTGTGTTATTTTTCGATTTTTATTGACTCGATAATGACCTCATTGATGCTCACCCTTTTTTTTGACCCATTATAGATATTTTTAATTTTATTAATGAATACCTCGCTAAAGCCGAATTTTTCCAGGCAAATAAAAAGGTAGCATCAATCGAAGCTATCTTCTGCTTTTTCTTGATATAGAATTATTAGAAAACCACTGGCTGTAACAGGATCGCTTTTACTATTTTCGAGTAGGAAATTTGAAAAAAATATATTGTCAAATATGCTTCTATTTTTGATAAATTCTGATCTGCAGTTATCAATTAAGTTTCCTATTATATTTGAAGCCTTTTGGTTATAACTTTGGTATATATATATATATATATATATATTCATATACGTTTGTAAGAGTATTTGGACTATAGTTTTTAAAACGTTTTAAATCACCTTTTTTAGGGATTAGAGATATTTTTGATCCGTAATTCAGGCGGTTCCATTTTTTCATTTATTCGGGGTTATCGAAAATCTTTTCTAAATAGCTTGATATTGTTTCTTTAAAATTTTTGTTGAATTCAAAACATAATCGGCTTGGACCTTGAAAATTTTTTATTGAGATTCAAATATAGCATTAATTATTTCATTTTTGTCGATTTTTTTATGTAGGCTATGGATATCAGACCCATTAAGTTTATTTTGAACGTCCGATAATAGATTTGGTTGTCTAGAGGTTATAATTTGATTTTTTTGGAACAATTTTTTGTTATAAGAAAGTAATTCAAATATGATATCTTTATTTTTATTTATGAGTATCTCTTTTTCATTAGATAATTAGCATATTTCTTTACGTATTTCTCTTGAATAAGCGTCATGTAGAGTTATTTGCTAATTTTTCCGTTTTTCTCTTATGAGTTCGTTCTAGAGCGTATATTTCGCAGTTTAATATCTCTTTTTTAATTTTTATTGCTTCATTATCACCGGCTTTTATTTCTATAATGTATTTAGTCTTATTTTTCTTGCTGATTCAAGGGTTGTTTAAAATTCTATGGATCACTTTGTTTGCTACTTCAATATTTTCTAATTAAGTATTTTTGTTTTTAAATTTTCTGTATTTTGTATTTTTTAAAAAAAATTTACTTTGATTGTGGTTCAAACACTTAATAAGTTAAATTTTCAACCTAAATACATATTAATTGTATTTATAAATTCCGAAACTTTAAGTAGTTTTGCGTTAAATTTCCTGTTATTAGTTTTTTTCTAATAAATGATGTCGAATTCAATTGGATTGTAACACATTATGGTCCGAGAATTCCGTAGACCCTTTATCTAAAATATTTGAGCCATTTAATTTAATTTTATGGATAATTGTATGGTATATTATGGATATGTGCTTTCCCGAATAGTCTTCTCATGTGAAAATATGCTCGTTTGGATTAAGCCTGGGTACAGCGTTTATTAAATTCTATTGGTTCATCAAAATCTTAGTGTTTTCACATCCTAAATATTTGATATTTTTTCAGGGTATCTATTAACAATTTCATTTTAAACCATATTAATATCGCCTATTATAATAAGATTATCAGCTTTACTGGTTGAACTTATTATTTTTTATGTAGAAATTCTAATGCTATTACTCTTTCTTTTATGTTATTGGGTTAGTGAAGATTTACTATTTTAGTTGTTGTTTATTTGCCATGTAAATATCTGAAATGTTAAATCTACCTTCAAAATATAGGCAACTGGAATTAATCGAAAAATCGTCTTTTTTTTTATATTTTAGCTCTATATTTAGACCATTTAACTTTATTCTACCAATAAGCTGACAAGAATTGTTTATATTTACTTTTTATGTTTATTTCTTGTAATAATAGTATGTCAGACTTTATAAACTTTTTTAAGTACGGAAAATATCTGTCTTTTATTTATTGTCTGCAATTATTTTGACATTAAAAGTTTTAAATGTTATTTTTTTGTTTTCTTTATTTGATTTTTTTTTTATATTTTTGTATTAAATTGTTTCTTACTCAATAACAGAAGAGGTTTCATTTGTTTTTCTTACTTTCAAAGAAACATCTTGTATTTCTGAGAGCTTGTTATTATTTATTTCTTTTATACCAGGCAATATTAAGGAGCTCGAAAAACTGTTTAATAAGACTAGTGAGTTATCATATACGCTTTCATCAATTGTTACTATTGATTTTTCAGGTAATTAATTTCTTTTATTAAAAAAATGCTCTGAGATTTCTTTTTCTCTGTTTTTGGTTTTGATTTTGATTTTTTTTGCTATTAATAGCTTTTCTTCCAAGGTAAATTTTATACTGTGTATTTCTTCTATCACTCACTTTCCTTATATCTGGCTCCCGAGGTATATATGAGCTCTCCACAAGTCAAGGCTCCTTTCGGGAAGCTTTATTAAGTCGATTTTATTGGTTTATATGTTTATATGTTTATACTATCACTTTTTGAATTTTTATCAAGAATAGATTTTTGACTAAATAGATTATTATTTATAGGAGTTTCTTATTAAGATTTAAACCTGAACATGTCTTCTTTCCCAGAAGATGCCTGAATTTTATCAAAGCCTTGAATTTGGCCAATTTTTTGACATTTTTTACAGTATTGATTTTTTTAGTATTTTCATTTTTTTCATTTTTTTCATCTTTACAATTTAAATCTTCAATAATATTTTTTTGAGTTGTTTTTTCTTGATCTTTTGATTTTTTTTTCGTTTTTAGCTTTTATAGCTAGGTTTTCATTTTTCAAGATAGTTGTTTCTTTACAATACGTGCATATAATTTTCGCACCGTTCCACAACATTACTACTTTGATGTCGTTAATTTTGATAATATATGTTATTTAGTTTTATATTTTTGTTTTTAAAACTATTTTAATACTTTTTGGTGAGAAAGAATTAAATTTAGCATTTTTTAGCGCTTAAATTTCTAAAAATTCACCTAAATTTATCAGATTATCATGAGACTCTTGAGCTACGTCACATATGTTCAACCCATTATAGGATGGTATAGTTACGAATTATAATTATTATTGTTACCGAAGTTTCGATAGATCAATTTTTTTGTTTTGGTATTTCACTTCTTTAGATTTTGCTAGTTCTTTGCTTTCGTTTTCTCTAAATTTTAAGAATAAAAATTTTCTTCTACTATAAATTTCAATACACAATTGAATATTACTAACCTGTTCAAGTGTTTTTCCTATAACGGGGTCGATGTCGACTTTAAATTCTCCTAGCCTACAACCAAGCTTAAAAGGGGTAGCCCCAATACACATAATTTTTTTCTTTTGCACCATGACAGATACCATTTTAAAGATTGACACGGGCTTATATATGTTAGTATGCCTGTATATAATTGTATTCTACCTAATACAGCTCCTTCTGGAGGTTTAGTATCGTTAGAAACAACGTTCGCCTAGCTTAAGCTGGTGGTATGTTTGGAAATATTTTCTTTAGTTTCCATTACACTACTTACACACGCTGGTTGAGTTACAGTTACAGTTATAGCTTAAGTTTTTTTTTAGGTTTTTATTTTATTTTAGGTTTTTATTTAATTTTTTTCTTGTCAAAAGTATTTGATTATTTTACTTGGCTACTTCAGAGAAAATGGTCTTTGAAGAAGAAGAGAGGTACCAAATGATAAAAAGATAAATTTATATAAAAAAATACTATTTTATTGACTATTAACTTAAATTCATATAATAGCAAATAATTTTTATTTGATTTATCCAATTATAGATTTTAATTTTTATTAACACTTTCCCGTCCAACACTATTACTAAAAACCAATTTATTGATTCGTTTATGGTTTAAATTATATTTATTATTCGCTGTAAAATATCAAATAACTAGTATATTAAATAATCTCGGAATTGTATTCCATTTATTGAAATAAGTTGGCTGTATTGGGTAGATCAAAAACAGCCTACCACGCGTGAATGGGTTACGAGTGTTGGTCCAGGATAGAGTTAACCCTTTCACGGGCGGTAGGCTGTTTTTGATCTACACAATACAGCCAACTGAATTTAATAAATTGAATATAATTTCTTGACACATATAAGCATTATATTTTGTAGAATAGATGTAAGTTATAAATTTAAATATAAATAGTAAAAGAGTAAATAAATTAATTTTTTCAATGAGTTTTGGACAGGAAAGTGTTAAACTAAGATTGTTGTTTAACCCTTTCGCGTCCAAGGCTCTTCAAAAATTCAAATTTAATGAATCGTTTATGATTTATATTTAAATTTATTATTTGCTGTTATAAAATTATAAATAATATCATTTAAAATTTCGGAATTAAATTATTTTTATTGGATTCAGTTGGCTAGATTTGGTAGACCAAAAGTAGACTGCCTCTTGGGAAAGAGTTAAAAATTACTTTCACCAATGAAGTGACTAATTGAATTGAAAAAATAAACTTCAACCAATAATATTTTTTAAAAACTAAATAATATTTCTTAGTTTATTTGTCTAGTTGTTTAAATATTTAAAATAATCATATGGAAGATTCTTTTGAGGAGCAGAACTTTACCTATTAAAAAATTCCTTAGCTTCAAAATTTATTTCATTACTATATTCAACTAGAAAATATAATCAAATGGATTAAATAGATTAGCCAATAATATTTAATAATTGCTGCTAGTAAATAGATTTCCTAGGAAATAAATGTTCCTCTCACTCTAAGAATCTCCCATATATAACTTTTCTAAAAGTTCTAAATATTGTAAAGACAATTTACTCAATTCAGAAATTAATTTTAATGTTTATAACAATTTTTCCCTAGATTGTATTGCCCTGAAACTGAATAAAAATTCAAAACTTCGACATATAAACTCAGTAAAGCAGGTATTAATTCAGTTCACTGTTACGCACAGGTAAAATTAATTTTAACAATAATATTTCGTAGGGATGTATATAATTTGATAATCACAATAAACAGCGTATATTCTATATACCACTAGGCTTTAAAACTTAATTATTAATACTTTAAATTTATAGTGATTTTTTATAAATATTATATATTTTCCTTTTCAATTTGCCACTGTGAAAAATCATTCAATAGTTAAAAGTTAAGTTTTGTTTAATTTGAATCCGCTTTTACGCCGACTTAAGCTGTAATAATAAAATACTGTTTTTCTCGAGTCGCATTGAGAATATAAATATATAAAAACAATGAATTTTTTATTTAAAACTCATACTAAAAATACTTGTGAAAAGAGCTTCTTTGCCATAAAACAATACAAACAGTTAAATAATTTCACAGAGAATAGTTATTTTATAGTAATGCTTTTTTTAAATAAAAGTATACTGTCAGAATATCCAAAATCTGTAAAAATGATGAGTTATTTTTGATATAAATATGCTAAGAATGAAAAGATGGTAGCTAGTAAGACTAAAAAACTAAAAGACACTGAATTTATTTAAGCATTATAAAAGAAATATTATATAGGTTTAATAACTTCAAATCTATCCTTAAGAAAGACTTACTACATAGCCTTACTAAAATATACTAAAAATTTCTTGACTTTTTTAACTTTCAAAATATGAAAATTATATTCCCGAGATTTATCGTTTTTCTAGTATCTATAGATAAAATCAATGCACATGGAGCGCTTGCTTTTTTTAAAAACAAAAGTTTGTCAATTGACAACAAAGAAATAGAAAGTATTAGCGAAAAAAGAATTATAGAAAAAAGGAATTCTAGCGTAGAGTTGCCTAAAGGGATGATATTTAATGACAGAATGAACTACGATAGAGATAGTAATCTTAGCGAGGCTACATACAATTACAACCAGTATATAATTAGTTCAAAGCCCACTGAATATGGTATAGAATATGTAACTGGGCAGTATAGCGGATATTCATCACCTCTTATAAATAACCCTATTTATAACAACGTCGTTCCATCTATAAAAACTTCCAGCGGAATAAACAATATCTATAACTCCATTCAAACTATCACTATAACAATAAAGGATCATATATTAACAGTGACGGATACAATTACAAAAGGGTATGCTGGTTGTAGCCCTACTACCGTAACAGCTACTTTGACTTCAAATGGAGTGACATCGACTAAAACTGTGACAGATATAACCACAATTCCAGGAAGCTCTTCATTAGTTGAAGTAACAAAATCAATAACAACAACAACAACAGCAACAGAAACAGCAACAGCAACAGCAACTAAAATATCAACTGTTACTAATACTGAAAATATCACAGTTACTCTACCGCCAGATACCATTACAGTAACATCAAAAGTCACAATAGATAACACCGAAACTGACACTTTAACCATTTCAGAAACTAAAACAGTGACGAACACTTTAACTCCAGAAACGGAAACTCGGTATGAGACTGAGACTGTAACAGATACAGAAAAATTTACAGTATCTGTTACTGAAAATATAACCAATACAGCGACTTCAACATCTACTGAAACAACTACACAAACAACCACAGAAACGACTAGTATAACGACTACAGTAACTGATATTTCAACATCATTTGAGCCTGATACCATAACAGTGACAAGCTCTGCTACGGTTACTGAAAAGCTAACAGTGACGACGGTTGTAACATTCACAACGACTGATACTTCAACAAAGACAGAATCTGAAACCATGACTATAACATCCTCTGATACGATAACAGAAACAACTATATTAACGTCAGATTCAACGGTGACGGCAACAAAAACAAAAACAGAAACAACAACCGAAACAGCAACGGAAACAGATACTAGTTTAGTTACTTCTATAGCAACAGTTTCAGAAACAAAAAATATCACAGTTTCTGTTACTATAACCGATACATCGTTATTAACATCCGAGTTAACCGTGACAACAACTGAAACTACTACGAACACTTCAACTTATACAGATATTGTAACATCAACAGAAACCGAAACTAAAACGACAACGGATTCAGGAACCATAACTGTGACAGAATCTGTTACTATCACTGACACAATGACATTGACCACAAACTCAATATCCACCGTCACAAAAACAGAAAACGATAATATTACTTCAACATTAACTGAAACCACGACATTAAGTGATTTTTCTACTATTGTTGGCACAACTACAATAACTCAAGAATCAACAGTAACAGAAACTAAAACATATACTGAATCAGAAACCATAACTACGACACAGGATGTTACTATTATTGACCAAACTACATTAACACAGGATTCAACAATTACAATTACAGATAGGAGTACAGTTGAGAAAACTGTAACATTGCCTGAAACCACTATAACAACTACAGAGATTTCTACAAACGAATTTACTATAACAGAAACAATAAATTCAACTATAACAACTACTAGTCCTATAACTATAACATCAATCAGCTCTTTGACCCTTGAGACTACAGTTCCTACAACTACAACAGCTACAATTACATCAACGAAAGCCACCACATTTTCCACAACTATAATATCGACAGTTCCTACAACTACAACAAAAACCGTTTCTACAACTATAACAACGACTGTATCTAATACATCAACTAGAGATAATAGCTAATCATAATTTATATCATACATAAACAATAATAGCATATTAGAATTTAAATAAAATAACATATCAAAACTAAAACTTTGAACAAAAAGTTTTTTTTTTTAATTAGAGAATAAAAAAAGCTCTGTTCATTAAAATTATAACTTATATACAGTATAAATCAATTTTTAGCCTAATTTATCGTTGAGATTTTATGTGTCTAATTTAAAAAATAACTTTATTCCCTACCTTCCTCCCCACATCTGTACTAAATATTCTTTGGTGAAGTTGAATTTATTCTCATAGAAATTTTATTTTGCTTGTGCAAGTTAGATAAAATTATTGGCTATTCCAAATAATTTATTCGATAGCAAATCATAACATGATTTAAATGATAGTAACAAAGGTCACAGGTATGAAAGCTTTAAAAGAAAAAAAAAAATCACTCCTCGAAATAACATCTCACACAAAAAATCTTTTTATGGCTGAGAAAGTAATATTTAGTATAAACTTATGCTTCAACAGATTTTTTTTATCATGCCTTAAAAAAAAATACAGAACAATTATATTGAAATTTTTATCGTGGCTATAGAGAAAACGAAAGCATAAAAAAAAATATATATCCTTTTCCATATTCATTTCTCATGCTTATTTTAATTTATATTTTTATTTTGCAAAATTTGTGCACAATTTAAATAATCCGTGGCTGTAGTTTTTGGGAGTTTTGCTATTCTCTTGTGAAATCTGAGTCTATAATATCAATCAGTTTAAAAACTAAATGACATAAATGCGCCAACGGAATGGACTTGCTACTGATATTCTATGTAAAATAAAATGATTAATAAAGATATGGTCATTATTAACTTAATAATATTAAAGTTATGTCTATTTCACTGCTATATCACAAGTGACCTAATAAATTAAATGTAAATATTATGTGAATATATTCCTTCAAAACAAGAAATACTCATTAGAAATGCAGTATGTTTGTTACTTTAATAAGAAAGCTTACGTATCTATTATTAACTTTATGCACACTTAGTTATGCAACTAATACAATTATTTTTGGATTTTTTATCTTTGAAGCAGTAATGAAAGTAAAAAAAGGAGGATAAAATAATTAGGAATAAAGGACGGCAACGAGTTCAAAATTAATTCCCAAATACTCCCGATAATAGTATTTTTTTTAATTGTAAAAGTAAGATGTCTTTAGTTTGTGAAATCTTATTCGGTTTTTTAAATAAGATAAAAATGAGATTTTTGTTTTATAATGGCTTTAAAAAAAGGCCCCAACTTTATAACAAGCAATACTTGCCAAAAAAAAAGAAGAAAAAAGCAATAAAATGATAGGACATTTTTGCAGTACTTTTTAATAATTAAAAAAAATTTCATATGTTGAGGATAGAGCAATCGCCACAATGCGCAAAAAAAAAAATATTGGTTAGAAAAAAAAAAAAGAGATAAAAAGAAGTGAATTATAATAAAAAGAAAAGTAATGTTATTTATTTTGAAAAATGTGAGTATGGATTCAATAAATCCCGATATAAGTATATTATATATGTCTGCAGATAAATTATTTTTTCTTTTGAGAAACTTTCCAAGCGCCGGGTTTGCGCATCTTTTTGACCATATTGTCGGCGCTGATGGCTTTGCTTGACGCTTTAGATGATTTGTTTTTGACGTTGTGCTGGGTGTAAAAGTTCTCTTTGCGCTTGTTCTTGTTGGTCGTCATTCTTGAGCCTTTTGCTGACTCTTTGTTGTCGGATTCTGAGTCAATGTCTGAATCGAGCTCAGAATCGACTGCCAGCTCTTCGTGCTGTTCGGCGTCATCACTTGCAGCGTCTTGGTCGGCGGCGACGGCGGCGGAAGAAGAGCTTTGTGGGACAAATGGAATAGTTTCTCCAACGACATTTTCGAACAGTGCGTCCCAATCAGGTTCAGGCGCTTTAGGTTCTTGCTTCTGTTTCGATGAAGGCGCTGTATTTTCAGAAGGCGAATCAGTATTTGTATCCGGAATGGAGTCAGCTTCAGGCTCATCGTCAACGTATTTTTCTGGTTTTTTGAGATCGTATTGGTGGTAATCAGCCAAGACTTGGATTTTTTCAATTTCTTGAGTGACTAGGAACTGGTTTGTGTTTGTTAGTGGGATTTCCTCGATGTTATTAGATGGTGGTTCGACGAAATGTGGGAGTTTTCCTCTTAAAAAGTCGTTGATGACCATGATTGAGCAAACGTGCAAGTTTGGTTCACCTCCTTTATTTAGCTTACCAGTAGATTTAGCGAGCATGGTTAAAAAGTCGATATGATCAGACCAGTTATCGATATTGTATGTGCGGGCAATATATTCTTTTTTGACTCTTTTGTTGATGATTTCATCGATGTAGTCTTCAGGAGTTTGTAAGTTACCGGTTCTGATGGAGCCTTTGAGAACGACGTCAGTTTCGGTATCACCAGAACTAGACTGGACAATTCCAGGGCAATCAATGAGGTAAATTCTTCTCATCAAAGTGATATATTGCCAGACTTTGGTTTCACCAGGAATTGGGGCTACTGTGCAGACCTTCTTTTTCCTGAGGGTGTTGATAATCGAAGATTTCCCGGTGTTTGGGTAACCGATAAAACCAACACTGATTTGTTTTTTGTCGCTGTTGAGTTTGCTGTATTGACGCAGTAACTGGATGAGGGATCCTTTACCAAAAGAGTTATTAATACTTGCGTGGAAGGCGATAGTTGGGCGTTCACGAGAGAGGATTTTGACCCATCTAGACTATGATAGGAAGGGGATTAGGAAAAAAAAATTATTAGTTAAAAAGAAGACGAAGGAAAAAAAGATATAGTCATTAATAACGAGGAGGGAAAGATATTTGAGATTAATGAAATAGGTTAAGGGACATACAGTTGCCCAGGTTGGGATAAGGTCGACTTTATTCAATACGTAAATGAGGTGCTTGTGGGGAGCTTCCTTTTGGAGATACTTTTCGACGTGTATGCAGCGGGTACCTAGTGGGTCGCGAGCGTCAAGGACGTGGATAACGACGTCAGAACTGTCAATAACTTTGTATAATTCGTTCCAAATACGCTTAGACATACCGGCACCAAAGTACCAGTCTTTAGTTTCGTCGACGTAATCGGTGATGCGGTTGGATAGTAAGTTTGCATCCTTTTCAGGCACGTATTCATCTATTTTTTTTTTTATTATAAAAAATAAGAGGGGATTAAGATAGAGTTAAATACAAGTAGTAAAATGAAAGAAAAGAGCTTGAGAGGTAGGTATTAATAATTAAATAGAAAAAAAAACTTTTAATTTTTTTTTACCATGGGTATCTTGTACAGCTTGAGCGAGCTGAGAGACGGAGTCAACTTTGAGGGTTGGTCTTTTGCGGCTAGATTTAGGACCAAAAGTGCTATTGAAAGAGCTGGTATCGAGGATTCTCGCAGTTCTAGCAACATCGTCGTGGTCGTTCGATTGTAGTAGACTGAGAGGGAGTTTGTTGGTGCGCATAAGAACTTGGTAAGGATCGTTGATCTTTTCGGACAATTTAGTTCTGAAATCGTCCATTGCGGTTTGGGAGATGACTCTGGTGTTGCCGAACCATTTTCTGTTTGGTAAGATCCTGGCGACGGGATCGACGTTTCTGTTTTGGAAAGCTGCGGCTTTAACTATTTTACCGTCTTTGTTTCTGATCGGTCTGCCTGTTTTAAGCATGTTGAGGTATGCAACTTTTTTGCGATCATGGTAAAAGTTCTCACCTTTGAGCTTTTGGTTTCCGAAACCTGAGCCCGAACCAGTTTGGCTTGGTTTACCCATTATTTTATTCTTATTTATTCGGAGAAGGGAAAGGTTAGAACGGGGGGGGATAGAAATGATAAGATTCGAGGAAGGTGTTAATCGAAAGCTTTATATTTTCAGGAATGAAGCTTTTTTAAGAATGATTCTTGTTATATTTTTTTATGCTTATCCAAATTATTACTCTGGTGCGCTTTGATTTTGAGTTGGAGAAAGAGGGGGAGGGGATAAGCAGAAAAGAAAAAAATTAGTAGTATTTTGATATTAGCTTTATTGCTGAATTTAAGTCTAGCGCACAGAAGCAAACTTATAAAAAGAACACAAAGCAAAAATAAGGTTTTTTCAGAGAGATTAGTTTTATTTCAGATTCCATTCATACAAAAAAAAAAATTTAAAAAAAGTTATTGGTTTGATTCACTGAATGTAAAAAAAATAAAAAAAAATTTTTTTTTTAGGCGATGTGGAATGAAAATTTTTTTATAAATTTACTTTTTTTGGAGAATATAATTATTTTTTAAAAAAAAAAAAAAGAGTAGCAATTAGGGGATAGCGAGTGGGCCAATAAATGAACAGGGAAATGGCGATAATTAGGATATAGGGTGATAAAGGGGGAGATGATTGGGCTGAGGAGAATGGGTGAAGGGAGACAGTTAAGTAAGGCAGAAAAGAGAAGGAGGAAAAAAAGCGCTTAAAGAGTTGAGGAATTAGGAGGCGATGCGGTTGAGGTAGCTGTTCCATCCAGCGGCTTTAAACTTGAGAGCTATTTCGGCCGGCTTGGATTCGGATTTTGCGCTGTAGATTCCGCGGCCTACTATGATGATATCGCAGCCCATATCCTCAATAACGAGTTTGGGGGTGCGGTAAACTTGGCCAAGTGAATCGCCGCCAATGTCGAGATCAACTCCAGGTGTTAAAACGAGCATATCGCAATCTACAAGAATTTCATAAATATGATAAATGATATTTATAGTGGATAATAAAATAAACTTTTTGCAATATATATATATATATTGGATATAAAAAGAAAAGAAATAGTTACCGTTTGAATCAATACTTGAAGAAGAAGAAGCGCTGGATGTCGATTCGATGAGTTTGGGCAGGCTCTGCTGCGCAATAAACCCGAACACAAAGTCAGAATTGCGAAGAGCCATATCGACGGTTCGTTGCGTGTATTCTTTGGAGAAGAGGTTGTTAGCGGACGACATTTCAGCAAGGAGGAGTAGTCCGCGGCCGAGCTGTTTGCCGACACTGGCAAGACCGGTGATAATGCCTTCTCCAGGCAAAGTGTGGGCGTTAGTGATGTGTGCCCAGCTGGCGATCTTATAAATACCGTTTTTGTACTGGTTGACGACAGTGTTGCCAATATCAGCAAATTTTCTATCCTCGAAAATAAGGAAATTGTGCTTTTTCGATAGTTCTTCCAAACTATCTACAAAAGCTTCGCTGAAATCAATTAGTGTGTCGATATGGAGTTTGAGAACGCAAATATGTGGACCTATTGTGTCGGCCAGCTCGAGAATCTCAGCCGCTTTATGCAAATCGCACGAAAGACATAAGTTCGTTTGCTTGTCCTCCATTATATTGAGCAGGCGTTTGGCGACCGGGTGTGGGTGCAACTCAGCTCTTTCTCTATAGCTCAGCTTTGTAAAATCTTTCATTTTTATTTTAGTTTATTTTGGATTGTGGGGAGGGGGGGGAGGAGGAGTAGAATAGTGGAGGCAGATTTATCGAGTTCAAGCCAAAAGAAAAAAAAAACTTTTATTTGATGGAAATTTTTAAATTGAATTTATTTTCCTTGGTAGATTGGAATTTGATGAAAAGCGAGTGTGTAGGTGATCTGTAAGTATATCGACGGCTCTATCACTGATAGTTAAGGCGAATAAATAAAGTTTGTAGTGTGGCTATTTTCGGACCAAACATGAAAAAAAAAAAAAAAGTAGGATAAAAGCACTAGATGATGAGTATTTGATCTTACAGCTGAAATCTTGAGCAGCGAATCGATTGATAGGAAACTGGTTCTTAATTTAATTAATATATACACTTGATTTTTGATCCGATCATTTAATTGACAGGCTGTTTTTTTTTTTTTATATGCTTTTTAAATTTCAGAGCGGATTTTTTATTAGCGATTTTAATTAATGTTAACTATTTTTCTATTCATTTGCTTATAAACTTCAATTATCATTTACTAGCATATAAAAAAGAAAATAAAAAATTCATCAGCCAATTATTGGATCTACCAATTAACTTTTTTATATTTGGTAAAACCGCTTTTAATTTTTTTTATATTATACACTCGATACGCTATTGGCGGATCAGAAAACTAGTAAAACTTGAATAAAAATGCTTCCAATAACCTTTATAATAAATTAAAAAAATTAAGAACAGAGAGGTATATGAGTCTGTTCGCCTATAAATAAATAAAAAAAATTTTCCTTAGCTCTTTCCTGCCCAAGTCATTTTAAAAAAAAGAAAATTTACTGATTCGTTTATGATTTATAAGCAAATAATTTATTTGCTGATACCTTTAAATATACCAATTATTGATAGAGTCTCGGAGTTAAAGCGTTTTAATAGATCGCAGTTGGTTATTATCTGTAGATATATAATTGTGTATCGCCCGTGATAGGGTTAAACGGAGATGATTTTAAATCTCGCATACTTATCTGAGTTTCAAAGAGAGGATTGGGTTTTACTTGCGGGCTATTAAGATTTCAGGCACTGTTGAAACCGAGGGCCAATAAACGAATTGAATCTCGGATAAATAATTTGAATGGAATCAAAGCTAGTGGGAAATAAATGGGATGATTTTGAAATAATAGATACCTAATGATTTATTTCACGTTGTATTGTAAGTGCCTTTATGTGTATAAGACACACATAAATAGATCTGCGATTGTGTATGTTTATCATATATCGACTTTTGGGGATGCTGATCTTACACCTGGAAATATGCATAACTCATCATTTCTAATGGGCGAAGCTTACTATGGAAAAAAAAAAAACAAGTTGGCAGATATTATTAGTGTGCAGAAGTAAACATTAACCGCCTATCAATGTAGGAAGTCTTTGTGGGCTGGTTTGATTTGCCTATAAACCAATTTTTTGGTTGGGGGAGAAAGAAGAGGAAATGGAAGAGGAACCTAAGCCGAGTCTAACAACAATTTATGTAAACCCAGCTCTTATTTGCTTTTATTCAGTACCGGTTTGATTTTATAGTTTCTAAATGTAATTTTTTATTAGTAAGATTGTGCTCTTAATTTATAAGAGTGTGTTTTCTTTTAGCGAGATTTTGTTTTGTGTGGGTGTGTTTTTTCTGAGTGAGATTGCGTTTTGTGTGAGTGGGCTGGGTCTATGGCGGTGTAGAGGTAATTTATTATGCCTAATTATAACGTATTTGGTCTACTCGTACTGAAAACCCTCACACTATTTTCGCGCAATGTCTTAATTTCCGTTTTAATATTGCCAACGTATTCAGTCTCTAATTTTTTTTTTCAAGCTTTGTTGGGGGGAATGTCGCCGTAATCTGCAATTATATCTTGCAAAGGTTTGTGATTTGCCAGAAACTATTGTCTGCTCCCAGTTAATGTCTTGACACCTTTTTCTTATTTGGACATCTTTTCTTGAATTTACCTATTACTACTTTAATCCTCCAACCTAAGTAGTCTTCTAATTACGCTTAATTACCTAATTGCTTATTTACCTTGTCATTTAATTCCCAGCATTTTCCTCCACCCAATCCAATCCCTCCAAGGTCCCCAATCCTCTTTGACACCCATTTATCCCTAATTTATTCACTAATTTCATCTCACTTTGACACCCATTTATCTGTACTTTGACACTTTTTTTATCCGGCTCAAACACCATTTTCATTTCGACATCTTTTTTTTTAGCTAGCTTTTATTTATACATTTCTTATTCAAGAACTTTTGTTTTGCATCCAAACCTCCTTTTTATTATTTGGTGTCAGAAATAAAAAAAAAAGGAAATATCTGACTTTTCTATTTTTAAGCCAAAACATTTTTGCTTCTTTTATCAATATCAAACTCTCTTTTCCCCTTTTATAGCTGCTTAGTTACTCTCTCCAGGCCCTATTTCTCTGCCCCTCTCTATCTTCTATATCCCTCCATCAATCTATCTATCTATTTATCAATCCATCTATCTATTCTCTTTATTTCTGCCCTTAACCCTAATTCCCTCTTTGTTTCCTCTCCTCACTATTAACCTCTCTCAAATTCGCATCCCTTTTCTTTCTCCTCCTTCTCCTTAATTCCATATTAACCTTATCCCTAATACCATCTTGGCCTACTATCTAATACTTATACTTTAATACAAATTTCCAATTAATTTTTTTTACCTTTTTCGACCCATTCCCTTTGTTTTTATCCCCTCACCCTCTCGGATATCGATTTTTTTTGCTTATAATCACCTTCCTTCGTCCTTGGATACATCTTACACTATCCGCAGCTCATTCCTTTTACTTCAAGCTTACTCCAAATCTAAAAAAGTTGTTCATATCCGCATCTTTTTACTATACTCCCTTATTTTATGCTATAGTTTAACAAAACCTCCCCATGTAAAATACTTCTAATTTTCTCCCCCTGCTTAGAATATTATTTTCTCAAATAACCACAAACTTGACATCCTTTACAAATATTTTTTTTTCTCAAAAAAAATCATATTCAAATATAAAAAAAATCATACTCAGCTCATATATACATAATGGACAACAGTCACACTTATGTAGATGGAAGTCCTGTAAAAAACTTCTACAACTTGAATAAAATAAAAGACGCTTCTACTATAAACGTCGAAAAGCTTGCTAAACACATTCTTGACACCATTGAAGCATATTCCGGTACTTTTTTCTCTGTCGGCTCCCAAGTCTTACTATCTATAGACAACTCTAGAGATAATCCTTCATTCCAAAACCACGATATCGCCTCCGCCTATTATGAATATCTCATTGCCGGAAGTTCTCCCAAAAATCAAAGAGTCAATTTAGATAATCCTCATATCTATAAACTAATCAACAATGCATACAATCACATGCTCTTCTCAAACCAAAGCCAGTCCGTCATTTTCTTAGGGCATGCTGCCTCTGGTAAGTCTGTTAATAAGCTAGATTCAATATTCATGCTCAACATTATGAATCCCGGTCAACAAGAATTCTTTGATAAGCTCAACGCCTCAATTAAAGTACTAGACTACTTCACCACTTCAAGAATTGATAAGTTTAATGTCGCTAGCTCCCGCGCAAATACCATCCTTGATATCTTTTTTGACAGCGCTGGCTCCCCAATTGGCTCTAAGACTACAATTCTCTCATTAGAATCTAACCGCTTCAGAGATAACCCGAAGTCAAACATTAATAAAAGCCCCTTCCTCCCAACTCTCAATAAACTTGGCAATTCTAGTAGCCCCCAAAATAGCCCAACCAGCAACGATTTCCCCATCTTTCAAATTATTGACCTGTTCAAAGATATTTGCTCTTCCCATTTCATATCTCTCCGCTTAGATCCCAGCTTAGATTCTAATGATTCCCCCTCAAGCTCTGGAAACCTTGACTTCTCCGACCTATCATCAATAGGTAGTCAAGAGCTCATAGACTTACAATTACTCATGAAAAGCTTTGGAATCTCAAATAAACTATCTTCCAAAGTCTTCACCCTTCTAGGTGCAATCGTTAACCTTTCCTCAATCGATTTTGTTAAATCCTCTAGCCAGAATAATGTCGAGCCCGTTTCTATCCCTAATGGATTAGCTGAATCTTTAGGTTTTGTAAGGTCCAACTCTCATCTCTCTGATCTATTAACCACTTCAAGATCTAACATCAACAACAGCAGAGTAGTCACTAACCTCTCTGTTGATGCCTCTATCAATAAAAAATTAGATCTTTGCTGGATATTATACAGACAGCTTGTTTACTGGATCGTTGACTCTATAAACAACTCCTTATCAACATCTGATGAATCTCTATCCTTCAGTCTGATTGACACTATCGGTTCAAACGCCATTTCCTCTGATTTCGATCTTCTCTCCATCAATTTCTTCAATGACAGGTTAATCAACTTTATGACTTATGAAATTTTCCAATCAAACAACATTGAATATACAAAAGAGAACATCGACTTTATCCCAATTATCAACCCTAATTCTGACAACAAATCAAGGCTCGATCTGTATCTCAACCCTAACGCCGGCCTTTTCAGCATAATTGAATCTAATTCATCTTTGATAACTAGCTCTATATTTGAAAAGAAGCGCAACTTCTCTTCCTCCAGATCTTCTATTTCTAACTCTAGCAGCTTTTATTCAACTAACTTTTCCCAAAGTGACTCTAAATTTTTCCTCGACTTGAAAAATATTCTCGATCTTGATTCCAGCCACTACTTTGGTTTCGCGAAAAAATCTAACTTCTTTGAAATTTCTCACTTCTTTGGCAAATCTGAATACAATTCCTCAAACATAATTAGAAGCAACGTCCTCGAATCGAAAACTTTCTTGGATGAAGAATACCGCCAACTATTGGCAAATTCAAACGATAAATCTTTCGTCTCCGCTCTCTTCAGCAGCCCTGAAAATGATGAGCCCAATACCATGTGTGTCACTGTTTCTAAACTAGCCCAAAACGCTAATAAACTCATCTCCCACATAGAATCTAGCAAAACTTGGTTCGTTGTCTGCCTTTTAACCAATATTAACAACTCTTCCCTTAGCCTCAGTAACAAATATCTCATTTCTCAGCTTAAATCTTACGACATGGATCTAGTTGTCAGAAGAAAGAGAACTGAATTCTTCATATCCTTTGATTTTGGTCAATTTATCGAATTATTCCACCACAAATCTGACGATGATAAATTTATCAAAAAATTAAAGTTACATCTCAAATATGGTCACCAGGACTTTTTTATTGGAAAATCTAAAGTCTTCCTAAGCTCTGAATGTTTCAATAACTTGGTTTATCTTTTTAATAATAACCTTCTTGATTTGGACAAAGTAATCAATGATGAAGACCCTTCTAGGTTAAGCCACATCGACAAAGATAATTACGGACAAAATTCCAATAAAAAAATCAACAATGCCTCTTCCGATTTTGATTCCAATATCCAACTAAAAACACAATCCAAAGTTGAAAAATCTCAAACTTCCCCATTTAAAAAGTCTAAACCTAAAAAATCTGGTATGCGTAAAACTTGGCTATTTATCGTTTACTCGCTTACATTTTACATACCCATTTTCTTGGTAAGCATCTTCACCGGAATCAAAGATAAGCAAAGACTCATGGCTTGGCGTGAAAAGGTTGCCCTTTGCCTTATAATTCTTTTCAGCTGCTTTTTTGTAATTTTTTGGATCGGTGTCCTTGGCTTACTTATTTGCCCTAAACAAAACATTTACTCCTTGCCTGAACTTTTTGGCCACAACACAGAGGGCGATGCCTTAATCGCTATTCGTGGCGAAGTCTTTGATGTTAACAAATACCAACACAATGGTGTCACCTTCAAGCAATTGCTTGATAATAACTATCTTGGTAGAGACTTGTCTAACACTTTCCCTCTTCAACTCAGCTATGTTTGCAATGGCTTGAACGTTGATCCCAGACTCAGCATGCAAGATAAACCGATTCTCTATTCAGACACTTACTACCACGACCATAGGTGGTATCGCCACTATAACGATAAAAATGGGTTTAACTATTACCAATATAATGTTATGAGAGTTCTCAGAAGCGGCCATGCGCATGGCCGCATTGGATTCGACCCCAAAAACTTGCTTGTTTCAAGTGTCGCTAATCCCAAAGATAACGTTTATAGATCTATCATCAACGGTCAAGTATTCGATCTATCTAGTTATATAAATGCTAATGGTGCTCCTTATATAGTCACACCTGATGGAATTTCAAATGACACAAACACAATATCTACTGAAGCAAGAAATTTCATGTCCCCAACCGTTAGAACCATGTTCCAGCAAAATCAAGGTAAAGATATCTCGGATATTTGGTCAACATACCTTCAATCTAACCCAAATGAAGCAAAAATCAATTTCAACTGCCTACGTGGTGCTTTTTATATCGGTGATGTCGATTTAAGAAAATCATTTAGATGCTACTTTGCAAATTACATGCTTCTAGCAGGCTCAATTTTTATCGTATCGATGATTTTTGTCAAATTCATTGCAAGTATCAGAATTGGTAACAAAAAAGTTAACCCTGAACTGTTCGAATCTTTTGTTATTTGCAACGTTCCTTGTTATACTGAAAATGAAGAGTCCTTGAAAGGAACTATTGATTCTATCGCCAGAATGACTTACGATGATAAAAGGAAACTCATCTGCATCGTTTGTGATGGTATTGTTATGGGTAGTGGGAACGATAAACCAACACCAAACATTCTATTTGATATTTTGAATATAGCCAACGTTGACTCTGAACCGTTAAGTTACTTTTCTCTGGGCGAAAATATTAAACAACACAATATGGCCCAGATTTACAGCGGCTTGTACGAAGTTAGCGGTCACACTGTTCCTTACCTTTTAATTGTCAAATGTGGAACTCCAGGAGAAACTTTAAAGCGTGGTAACAGAGGTAAGCGTGACTCCCAAATATTGCTAATGAGATTCTTCAACAAAGTTTTCTTTGATTTGCCGATGACTCCACTTGAACTCGAAATTTTCCATCAAATGAAAAATGTTATTGGTGTTGATCCATCTATGTATGAATATATTCTTATGATTGATGCTGATACTACCGCTTCACGAATGGGTCTTAGCTACTTGCTCTCCGCAATGCAAAATGATTCTAAAATTATGGGCGCTTGTGGTGAAACTCAAATTGCTAACCCTAAAGAAAGTTGGACATCTATGCTCCAAGTCTACGAGTACTTCATTGCTCATTTCATGGCAAAATCGTTCGAATCTTTATTTGGTACTGTCACCTGTTTGCCTGGTTGCTTCTGCTTATATAGAATTAAATCTAACAATGGCCAAATACCTCTACTTATCTCTAATACTGTTGTACAGGAATACTCAACCAATAAAGCTGTTACATTGCACGAAAAGAATCTCCTTTTACTCGGTGAAGATCGTTACTTAACCACTCTAATGCTTAAAAACTTCCCTAACTACAAAACTAAATTTGTTGGATATGCAAACTGTAAAACTAATGTTCCTCAAAACTGGCGTATTCTATTGTCGCAAAGACGTAGATGGATTAACTCTACTGTTCACAATCTCTTTGAACTTATACTCTTGCCAAACATGTGCGGCTTCTGCTGTTTCTCTATGAGATTTGTTGTTTTTATTGATTTGATCTCTACTGTAATTATGCCTGCTACTATGGCCTATCTCGGTATTCTAATTTACCAACTAACAAACACTGCTACCAGTTACATCAGTTTATACCTACTTGTAGCCATTTATGCTCTACAAGCATTCGTTTTCATCTTGCACAAACAATGGCAACATATTGGATGGATGATTATTTATTTGATTGCCATCCCATTATTCTCTTTTATGATTCCAGTATACTCGTTTTGGCACTTTGATGATTTCAGTTGGGGTAACACACGTAAAATATCAAATACTGATGATGATGATAGCTCCGGAGGCAAAAACAAATTTGAAAATTTTGAAATGACAACCTTTGATCCAAAATCAATCCCAATGAGAAAATGGAGCGATTATGAAAAGGAACTCTTGTTTGAAATGAACTCTGAAGCATTCAACGGCAGATCGCAAACCTCACACTCTGTTAATTCAAGGTCTGGAGCCCAATCTAGAGCTGCTACTGCAATGTCTTATAATCAAATGGCTGGAATGCAAGGAGGCGGCCCTGTACCACAATTCCATGCGGGACAAATGGGTATAGGTGGCGGGTACCCAGCTCATATGTCACCTGTACCTCAATTTGCACCCAACTTTTCAACTATCCCATCAGCTCCAGTATCTCTCCATAATGCAGGCGTGCCCATGCATATGATGAATGCCATCGATCCTTCATTGATTAGATCCAGCTACAACCCAAACCGCCTCTCGACTTACTCGCAAGGCTTCCAG
>LSSN01003202.1:0-10073 GCA_001970855.1 Smittium culicis | reverse complement strand
GAAATAGCGTAGTATTGAATCCTTCGAATCACTCAAGAGTGTCAAGATGCCTTAGCAAATGGGGATTTCAAACATCTTCATTTCATACAATGATTAGGAGAGAGTGCCCAGTGATTAGGAGAGAGTGAATAGTGATTAGGAGAGAGTGAATAGTGATTAGGAGAGAGTGAATAGTGATTGGGAGAGAGGATTCAGCGAATTAGCGGATATGGAGCTGAGCAGAACAGAATAGAAGCTATTATCAGCCAGCTTAGAAATTTTTTATGGGCTAGAAAAGAGCTATTACTAAGGGCCACTCACAGCTCAGTTTTGAGGCTATTCTGCGAGCATACAAACAGTTGCAAGATTCAATCGATGACGTCCTGTAAATATACGCTCTTTTGAAAGGCGCATTCTCTATTTCAAATAAACAATCTTCTATTCGCCATTCCCTGGCTGACTAACTAAAAAATCCCCCTTCTCTTCCTCATCTTCTCCCCCAACTCTCGCTCCTCCTCCTCGCCTACTCCCCCCCAACTCCCATTTACCTGCCCAACTAAGATCCCCAACTTCTACCTGTCTAGTACTAAATTTTCATCTGCTAGCCTTATTGCTATTTATACTCTCTTAATATTTTTTCTTTTTTCTTGTTGCCCTTTGATTCTTTCTCTACTTTACTACTAGATCTCTATTTTCTTCTATTAAAGTCTCCATCTCCTCTCCTCCCCTTTATCCCCCCCTACTATACATTATAGTCTATATTCTACCTATAACCTCCCCCGTTGTATTATCCAAATGGCTTTACGCAGAATCAACAAAGTATTACCACTTTTCTACCACCATCCCTTCCCTCTTCTTCTCCTCTTCCTCATTCCTCATTCCGCATACCTTAACCCTTTTTACCCTTTCTATTTTATAGGAATTAAAAGATCTTGAAAGAGATCCTCCATCAACCTGTTCTGCAGGTCCCGTAGGAGATGATGGTAACTTCAATACTCTCACTTACTTTTACTCTTTTATTCTTTTATACAATAACTTATCCCTTCTAATCTTTAGTATTCCACTGGCAAGCTACTATAATGGGACCTGTAATCTTTCTTTAATCACCTCTTTTTATTATACTTACTAATATCTTTTTATCATAACTGTTTTTATTACACTTCTAATCTTTTTCTATTTGCCACAGTCTGATAGTCCTTACTCTGGCGGTGTTTTCTTCCTAACTATACAATTCCCCACCGACTATCCTTTCAAACCACCAAAGGTATCCTCTCTTCCCTCCTCCCATTCTCATTAATTCCTACTTTATTCTCATTCTCTTTCTCTTTCTCTACTCTAATCCTACTTAGGTCAGCTTTACAACTCGCATCTACCACCCAAATATCAACAGCAACGGAAGTATCTGCTTAGACATTTTGAAAGACCAATGGTCCCCTGCCCTAACAATCTCTAAAGGTATTTTTTTTTATACTCCCCCCACCTTCCCTCAATCCTATTCTTTTATCTGAATTTTAACACTTTTTCCTCTTTAGTATTGCTGTCAATCTGCTCAATGCTCACTGACCCAAACCCCGATGATCCTTTAGTACCTGAAATTGCTCACATCTACAAAACTGACCGCGAACGCTACGAAGCAACTGCAAGAGAGTGGACCCGTAAATACGCCAGTAAGCTCCCATCCCCTTCTCACTCATTTTTTATATCTTTCTTTTTTATCACCCATCACTACCCATTTTTCTATAAAGTCTAACTTTACTCTTCTTCTTTCTTTTTCCATAGTGTGAGTATCCCTCCCTCTCCCAATCTCCCTCCGACTTTTTTACTTTTATCACCTTCATAGTAATTTTTCCCTATAAATAAATAAAGCCCAATCGTCTTTGTAATCCACTCTAATTTCTTTATAATACCTAACATTACAAAAAAAATTATACTTTCTGTATCTGCATTTATGTTTTTCCACCTTTAACTATTTCCCCCCAAATTACATACCTATTAACTTGATGCCGTCAATACTTTTTTATCCCACATATAAAACCTTCAAGTACATAGTTTAGCTTTTTTTACATTGTAAAATTTGTTTGATTAATACTGGATCAATTAAAAGAAAGTATTTCATCGCATATACCTGTTAGTATTTATTTCATTTATCACATATCTATAACAAGGAAGTGCCTTAGATTTACTATTAGATTTAAACAAACTCTTTAATTTTTCCTCGGTAGGAAAACTACGCTGAAAACATTGAGCACATATATATTTATGATTATTTAATAAAACTTAATAGCAATCGATAATCAAATTTTTTATACAAAGTTTTTTGAACTTTATTTTACACGTTTTACTTTTTTTTGCAAAATCCATCATTTTACCTTACCTCTCTTTTTAATTTAGTTTTTATCACCTCCAATTCACGCTTTAACCAAATAATCCTCCAAATTTGCTCTAATTCGTATCAAAGTCTCATTTTTCTGCTCAAATAAATAAATTTACATATCCCAGAAATAAAAAAAATCATTAGGAATATTTCATGATGGCAAATAAAATAAACCTTTTGGAAAATACTTTAATGATCATACCATAAATTCATCTCCTCAACCTTTTGAATCAGTTTCAAAGAAATAATTAGCCCACTCGAGATATAATTATGTACCCAAATCTACCAAAATCTACTATACTCTGCTAGCTGTTAAAGATCTTGAAATTATCACATAATCTTTTCATCAATATAGTAAATATTATTTTATAGATATAATATCATTTGTAGTTGTATAGAATTATGACTCCCTTTCAACTGATTAAAGCCCTATATTTCCTTGAAATAGGTGGTCTCGAAACTATCAAACATAAAAGGAAACTTTTCTGGACTCATTATTCAAATATCGCATATTTCCATTTATCATTTATGATAGTTGGTTTGGAAAATGTGTATTTATGTAAAGATGCTTTTTACATATTTTTTTTATTCAAAATAGGATAAAATCCCATTTATCCAATACTTTTAGAAAGTAAAAAAACAAGGAAGCTATATTAACTTATTATTGAAAAAAATATTTATATATTACAAACATATCTTTAAAAGTATAGATATTACTAATATTATAATACATATTCTGATTTTAGTAGAGAAAACAGAATAGGAATTTCTGCTCTACTATATCTAAACCTCTTATATAACTAAAAAAAAAAGTGACTAAGTTTCAAATTTTACACCTATCTTTCCCCTCAGGTATACCATTATAATTAGAAATGAAAGTTGTTTATAAAGATAAAAATCATAAGAATAGTTCCTATTCAATCAAAAAACCTCCTCTCCCCCCCCCTTTTTTTATTTTTAAAATTGGAAACCTTTTTGTCCACTTTTCCTTCTATCAGGTCATAAAATAAGCCAATTCATCTATATTGTATCGACAAAAAAAAAATATAAACAACTGATCAGATCTTTAATTAATTAATTTGAATTTTTTAAAAAAAATTAGATAATTTTAAAAGGAATTGGAAGCGGAAATAAAATTAAATATCTTAATTATATGAATTTTGACATTATTGTTATTTAAAATGATCTATAAATCGATTAGATAATTTTATAAAATTGAAAAAAACATTTAAAAACAACATCTAGAGCCTTTAAATAAGCTAAAAAAAATTCATAAAAATAAGGGATAAACACGATATAATAAAGTATAAATTAGTTATTGAATATATTATAGGATTCGAATATCCCACAACGTTCTGCGAACTAATATTCAAACGAAAATATTTTCTCAAACATAATTTCCATTTTTGAGAGGGTTTTCACGTCAAACATACTAATCTCTTAGTTCACTACTATGAAATGAAGAGTACATGTTACATAAACTCATTTATTTTTCAGTAATTGTCGTATACAAAGTCAGTAAAAGTATAAAATTCAGCTTTGACTATTAATTAGGCTTTTAAATTAATTACTTTAGCATTATTATTTACTGTTATACGCTCAAGAAAATAATAAAATCAGCTTCCCTTGTGTAAAATATCATCATTAAGTGTAATTTTCAACCTACAAGCACAAGCTTGACATTAGATTATTCTAACATTATGTGGATAAAGACATCATACTAAGTGTTACCATCTTTTATGGATAAAATATCGAAAGTTCAAATCCATTAAATTTTTAAGGCTTAAGAGGATTATACAATTAAAAAAAAATTTTAGTAACTGAAAACACTAAATTGAGTATACTTATCGCCATATCTTTCCCAATGGCTCATTACCAGCTATAAAGTTTAATTATTTAAAATTTTCATTATAAAATTTAAATTTATCCACATTAATGGATCAGAACACCACTAATCAGGTACCAAATATCCAAGAAACGGATAAAGAGTTGACATAAAATGTTAGAAAACTCCTAAGCGAAACAAAGATAAACCTGTAATCATAAAGACCCTTTAGTAAAAACTAGGTTACCGTTGACTGACTTGGCAGTCTATACAGAATAACTCACAATATAATTTTTAAAACATAATAAGAGTCCTGTTGGCAGACATTTCTGCAACAGTCACTTTATTAAGATTGTGTAATTCTGCATAAGGGAAAGGAGCTTTCACGAAAACTTCAACAAACTAATCGAACCAGAGACAATGCCATTCATGGTCATGAAAAAACTTGACACCCCTATAGCAAGCAAAAAAACTCAAAAATAAGTTCAAAATATTTAAGCTCTTTTGTGGGCTCCAGAAGTATGATACACAGAACAGTATCGGAAGCTAAAACCCCCAAGATCAAACTTTGGTGCCTGAAACTACGTCCGCCACAGTCAATAACTCACCGGAGCAGTAAAATTCTCGCGGGTGAGGCAGGAACTGAGGAAGAGGATATTAATAAATTCAAAGGCACAACTTATTCTAGAGGACTGACTCGCGATGTTCAATTCAGTGTGGAAAAGAATTATTGTAAATGGTTTAGCAAGATTTTCGAGAAAGAGTTATAAATTTCATTCACACAATTGGTTCCGTTAAGATAGGATTCCTCGTCTAGCCTTTCGAGTATTATTGTAGATCAGAACCGCTTAGATGGCTTTTAGTCATTCAGGATAGGCTCGACGGGTAACCTGTAGAAATCTCGAAAAAAAAAAATTCAGGGCTGGCGCTACTGAAACTCCACTCGAGAAAGTACAAGAGTATATCTGGATCGCACCTCATGCATTTCTGAAAAATAAGATTGCGAAAAAAATTATCGGATAGCGCGGGATAAGAGGCAAAGATAATGGATTATGGATTTTACTTCAACCACATTGTATTTATAAACAAGATCATTTGAATCGAACCAGTACTGGACTTGAGGAAGCTGTAATTTACATACAGGACCAGAAATTCAAAATGAAATCTCTCTCATCAATTTTAAGACTGATTTGCACAAAAAATACATTAAATAAAATAGTATTTATAGTATTGGCAAATATATAATATCAACGAAAAATTTTATAAACTTATACCATCATCATCTAAATCCCCGTTCATTAAAGATCTTATTACCTACAACATTCTTAGAACACACCGCCTGCGTCTATGGTATCATATCACCCTGCGCTTCCATCTCCCCCTGCCCCCCTGTCCCCCTCACCTCACTCTTCGTCCCCTATGACTCCTCCGGCCGCCTTTGCACCTCCAAACTCTCCAATCCCTCTATCCTCAACTCATCATACAGCCACCTCCTTTCACTAATCTCTTTATTTCCTCTTCTGCCTGCTAGCACTTCTTCTCTACCTCTCCTATACTCATTTTCAATTTTTAATCTTTATTGCACCTATTGTTTTATTAACATGATTTAATTCTCATCTTACCAAAATTTTCCATTTTCTGGTTGATCAAACTTTTATGTGAATGTTTTATTATGCGCGTACTTTCTATATTGACAAAAATTTTAAAGCTTTCTTCTTTTTTATGTCATTTAAAAACAAGAATCCGCAAAAATTATTAATTTTTGTTTTTATACCAATTTAATCAAAAATTCAATAACCTCGCATAATATCTCCTTCCTTATAATTCCCATCATACTATTAACATTTCTTCACTATAAGATCACAATACACCACCAAAACTCCAAAGAATTTATTTGTGTATCTTGAGTGAAATAAAACTAAATTATAGTATAGTATAATGATAAATCTAATAATTAAATTCTATGATTGTAAAAGCTTCCCGAATATCTAAATTAACATTTTTTTTACACTAATTATTCTATAGTTCATTTTTTATATTATCATTTATATTTATCCCAGTTTGACTATGTATTAGGTTCTGAGTTTTTATTACGAAAATAATATTAATTTTGGCTGAATATACATAATAATCGATTGGATATAATACTAAGTAGATTTTATTAATTATAAACTCTTTCATCTTATAATTCTCGATATATGTAAATAAAATTTCCATTATTTGAACCAGTTGTCGAAACATAATATTGATCCAGAATCACATTTAACATGAATTTGATATTGCACTGTGATATTACCTCAGCATTTATTATGTTCATAGTTTCAATTCGAGTCACATAATGCAACCCAGAATCGTCACGGATTGAGGCACAGAATAATTCCCAGATTTTTCTCACTTTCGACTC
Source organism: Smittium culicis (assembly GCA_001970855.1). NCBI lineage: Eukaryota > Fungi > Kickxellomycota > Harpellomycetes > Harpellales > Legeriomycetaceae > Smittium > Smittium culicis. Next base: position 3,491 of record LSSN01003202.1, on the reverse strand, counting down.
GTATCTTTTGATGATTTGTCGCATATTTGATACAGAATGGATATCAGTTTTTTCTCAGATTCGCCGGAGTTTCGACTCGGTTTACTGTAATTTTCGTCGTGTTTTTATCTCATATATAAGAATAGAACGTGCTCCATTTTCGTTCAAATATCATAAAAGTTATATCTTAGCATTGTTTAAGATTGATTGTGATTATGTGCCATAGTTTCGATCCAAGATGGCTTTAGTTCAGTATCAGTTCCGTCCCGATTTGAAGTTCATATTTTGCATAGTATCTTTACACAAAGTTTACCTGCTTGCGACTTAGTTTAGTCTCACTTTTTCTCCCAGATTCACCCCAGTTTACAAGCCAATTTAATTTAATATTGAATCACATAATGTTTACCAATTTGCGGTTCAGTTTGATTCACTGTTTGCGATCTAAAATCAATTCAGAATTCGGAACTAAATTAGTTCTGTTTTTTGTTGCATCTTTAGCGGTTAATCTATCATTATTTCCCATTCATTAATTTTATTTTACTGCTGTAGATGGCAAAAAACTGATTCAAAAGTTGCTACAACCATCAGCTCTATTACACCTGTTCGTTTTTATTTATTAGGTTTGACTATTTTGAGTTTCAGGGTTTAAATTTAATTTTTAATCTATTAAATTCTGAACAAATTTGAGGTTTATAGCCATTTAGATAATTTTATAAATATATATATTTTCCTCTGTTTATTTTTTTTTATTTTTACACTATTAATTCCTGATATAAGATTCATAAGAGTTTAATATATTTTTCATTTTATATTTACTGTTACCTTACTATTATTTATTTAAAAACGCAGTTGTAAAATTTTAATTATAATTCTAATTGTTTGAATTTTCTTTAAATGACTTTTCTAATTATGTTCTTATTATTTAAGCTGTTGAATTTATAAATGAATGCTACATTTCCCAGATGCTAATTGGCCATAAAGCTACAATATAATTTCAACTAACTTTCTACTTAGTTTTTTTTAATTTAAATTGGTTTACATATAATTCGACCAAAGTTTTTATCTATAGCCACATTTTTCGTATATTTATGAGAGCGTTGTTAAACTTTTTATATTGATAAATTTATCAATTCTAATTAAAGGAGTTTTCAACCATTAAGAAATCATTTCAACTCGCTAAAATTAAAAATGTATAGGTAAAACAATATTGGGTTAATAAAATTAGGTAGTAATACTCAAAAAAGTACACAATTAAACTATTACGAGTATTTATTATAAGTACTATGATAAATAATTACCAAAAATTAACATTTCAACAAAGGGCGCTTATTTATGATTAATTTTTATTAAGACTCGAATGACTTTAATAAAAATTTAGAATATATTTGTTTTGTTTAAGTGCGTAGGCTTATTGGAAAGACAATATTATAAAAATTTATAACAATAAAAACCAATAAATAGTAAAGATGATAAATGTTAAAAGGAAAAAAAATATCCAAATAACAACAATTTTATCTGAAGTTCTACTTGCTGAGGTGCAAAATTAAAATAGAATCAATCAGCCTTACGAATGAACCATCCATTTAATACTTGAAGTAGGCTGTATGATCAAAATTAAAAGCACCCTTGAGCTTAAGCTGGTTTCTACAGAACAAAATTCGTTGAGATTGTCATGCCCCTACTCAGTCTACATCTAAAGGATTAATAAAAAATATGATCGTAATAGAATGTGGGAATAGTCAACCTAGTTCACTGATGATTAGTTTATACGACAGATCAAATTTTATGTAAATTTTTGAAAGAATTAATCGAGCTCTTTAGAGCCAAGATTAATTCATATTATACGATGAGAGGAGACATATTAAGTGTTATCATCTTTTTGGATAAAACTAAAACGAAAATCTAAAGCCAATAAAATTAAAGTAAATAAAATGAACTAAAAAAAATTTAATGGTATAAACTTTAACGAACGCAGTAGTGATATCCTTATCATCTTTGAGCAAAGGTAAAATGGGCGTGGTGGGTAGGACTTAATATGTCTCCTCTCATAGTATAATATGAATTAATCTTGTCTCTAAAGAGTTCGATTAATTCTAACATTATACATTAGAGAGGAGACATAATAAGTTACTCCAAATTATAGAATCGACTCGGTCAAGTTATTCGAGGAATTTCTTGTGTGTCGATAATATGTATCGAAGATGGCATAGTTCGACCAGAAGGCGTGCAAAACCATTTCATCAGCTGATACCCCTGAGTTAGCCGCTAATGTTGCTCCAATCGCTCTTCCTTTAGGTATTGGTGTATCCGGGCCGCGGCGTACTAAGTCAGATATTGATCTTATGTATCTTGAAATGCTATCTATTGATAGCGGCATTTCTTTGTTGTTTACAAACCTCAACAATATGTTTACAACCCACTTGCTATTGTTAGTATGTGGGGTTGGGCAAAGGGTATTAGCTACCTTTTCCTTGTAAAATGAGTACGCCAGTACTGGGCATAGGATTGGGTCTGTGTAAGGAGAAATTTGACAGGGATTTTCTATCGGTCGGCCAGCGCGTTTTTCTTTGGGGGGCTAAAATAACCAAATGTAGAACTCCCTGGGTAACGTGGCTCCGCTCGTCGTCGATCCTATACATGTCGCTTGGCCTTAGGAATCCGGTTACTGATAGAAGCCAACATAGCTTGGCCGTTAATCGCTTGACTGTGAGGTCAGATGTGGGACCCCACTCTTTGAACGTATCCAATACTTGTGCTATGCCTAGTACCGGTCTAGCAAAAGATAAGATTGAGGCATTTTCCAATTTCTTTGTAAACACGGCGAGCATTGGATGGCTCGACAATTCTGCGGAGTTTTCAGCTAGATTCAGCAGTGCAGATTTATAAGCCTTTATAGACCCGGCTTTTAACTTGTCTACAGTATAGATTTCGGCCAGAAAGTTGATGATCTGCGGTGCTGAAATGGCTGTATTTGTTTCACTTGATATTCTCCAGTCTAAAAAGCGCTGTTGAATAGAACTGTATCTCGAACGACGTCTGAAACGTCGTTCGTTTGAAAGAATACAGTCAACGACATATGTCGGGGATTTTCCCACTTCTACACCTAGAGTTTATATTCTAGGGTTTTATTTGGTTCAAAATTTGTATAAGAAAAGGTTTATAAAAAAAACGATATAAAACTTTGATTATTTTTTATTCAGTAGTGGTTTTGTATCTCCCCTTCTTCTCCCAATTTTTTAGTAAAAAGTTACGACTATTTATACCAAAACTGCTTTCCCAAACAATCGCTTATTTATACTATCAGTTTTTACAGTGTCTCTGTAATAAGTGTAAAATATAAAATATTGAAATAAAACAAATAACCTAGTAGTTATTCGAAAGTAAAATATATAAAATAATATAACATTACTCATAAACAGGATCGCTTTATAAAAAACTCATGAAGAATATTTTGTACTTTGTGATAAAAACTAAAGAAAAACCTTTTTAATCACAATCTTTAAGATCTGTAA
>LSSN01003194.1:0-17714 GCA_001970855.1 Smittium culicis | reverse complement strand
AAATCTAAGCTGCGAAAGCTGGGAAGATTGATAAATGTACAAATTAATCTTTTTTATTTATAAATACTTTTTTTTGATTTATTTAAACTTTAATATAAGGTTCTGTAATTACTATGGTTAAATTTGAGTACAAAACTGAGGATAGAAACTACGAATTAAACCTGTATTTGTGTTGTAAGTATTTATGGTACTAATCATCATGGGTTTCTGAAATCCTTTCCGTACTGAAGCAGTCTGTAAGGACTCGTCCTCACAATGTATATTGCCAAAGATAAACACAGGCTTAACAATAAATCATTGTGAATTAAAATGACCAATGTAAATCCTAAGCCACATTGTCTGCCGGTATGAAAATAATATAATATATAATACAATAATTTATAAAAATAATAATTAAATAACAGCTTTTTCTACTCAAGGAAAATTAAGTCTTTTAATCTTAGTTTTGAAACCTCTACTAGTTTTCCCCACGTTTATCTTTCTCCCATATTAGTTATCACAAGTTTAGCCTCATATTAATATTAATAACAATATTAATATTTCCACAGAAATAAATAATCATATACTTTAGTCTCGCCCTTACACAGTCAGTGTCTTTTTAATTTATTTTTTCTTCTTTCTTTGATTTTCCCTTTGAGTGCTTCATCGATTTTTTCTTAGGGGCTTTTAATTTTTCAAACCTTTATTGTCTTTGATGGCTATTTAATTATAATTCCCATAGTTAAAAATGAGTTCAATGCCTTGTAATGATCGAAAATGCGTTATATTTGATTTTGAGTTGATTTTAAATAGTTGTTAGATATTTTTCTTTAGTTCATAACAATAAACCTCAGCATATATATACCGAATTTCGAGTTAAGTCCCAAGATATTGGATTTTCTCATTCATACTTAAATCCTGGGGTGATTTAATCTTTTTGAGGTTAAATACTTTTTTAGCTATGGTATTCTTTAGTAATTTTGATCCAAATATATTTATCTTTATTCCATATGTATAAATGAAGCTTTTAATAGCTAATTTAGCTTAAAATTTCATTTATCTGCATAACATGTATCCTCGCAGAAAATTTCCCGTTCCTGAATTAATTTTATTTCCGTGTCTACCATTCTTTTACCCATATTCTTTGTAAATAGTTCCATAAGTTTTAGAGCTAACCAAATTCCAAAAGTTATATAAATATTATGCGTCTAAAAAATTCAAGTGATGTTGTGATTGTCTCGGATACAATGGAGAAAATTTATAATTCCATAGTTTTTTATATCCTTTCACCTTCTGAATCCAGGAACTCTACGAATTGACGCTAATTTTCAAAAAAAATTTATCCGGTATTAAATATTTGATTTTTTTTTTATTTCTAGTTCTTTTAAAGTTACTTTATTATTTCCCTATTTCCCTCTAATTAAATTAACATTTGATGCAAGCATATGATATATTTGTAAATTCATCGCCAAAATTCATTTTATTAGTATTAGTATTTCTAAGAAATAGAAATGAAACATAAAAATTAAATTATTTTTTTTATGATTTTTACAAATACAGAGTATACTTTTTTGAACTGTTTTACATTTTAATTTACGACAATTTTTTCATTTTTGAAAAATATTATAGTATCACTTTTCATTTTTTTGTAAATTTTTCAAGTTGAATTTATAATTTTTAAGCTTCACGTTTTATACTTTTTAAAAAATACTAGCAAATTATTTTAATTTAGTTGTTGTATATTTATAACAATAAAATTTATAAATACTTACATTTTAGCATAAATGTAAAGCACCTTCTTTTTTTACAGGCTAAAATTAAAATAGAAATATTATTTTTTGATAATAAACCACAAATAAAGAATAATTCTTATAATCTCGAATCTTTTTTTAACCAAAATTGTTTATAAATATCTGGTTATGAGTGATAGTAAATTTTCAGACCCGTTAATTTTATCAAGTGCCAAAATTTTCTCGCTCATAGCTTAACTTAGTTATATAGAGCTCTATATGAAAGATTATGAGCGAAAAAAGCACTTTGATGCAACTTATAGTTATATGAACGAATATTATAAAAGATAAATTAATATTGGCTGATCTCGAAAGGTATTTTGATTTTTCTATAAATATAAATTGGTTTAAAAAGCCTTATATGCTAAAAAAAATACTAGATTTTATTTAAAGGATGAATATGAAATTCCATACGCTATAACTCTTTATGCATAAAAGTACTCTCTTCGTAAAGAGTCTATCATATTTTATTAGGATATTAGAGTATTTTAATTATTTACTAGCTCGATAAACCAAAAACATTGCTTTTTTACATTAATCTGTTTCCAGATTTTTGTATGATTAAAATAAAATGTCCGATTTTTTCTTTAAAATATATGGTCTGGAATGTATAGAATATGCTGAAAATTTTATGGAAAACGGATGAAGAATTGGATGTTGGCGCCTTAATTACCAGTCGCACGATATGAAGAATTATAAATTCATTTGCATGTAAGTCTGTAGTTATTAAACCGACTGAGTCGATGTTATTCAGCGGGGGAGAATGGCGGGGGAGGGGGGGAGGATTGTATGGCTATTTAAGATTGCTTGAATATTTGTAAGCCTGAAAAAATTAGTTGGACGAGTAAAATGAAAAAAAAAATTATCAGATTTCTTATTATAAAAAAGCGTGCAAGATAATAAAGTAGAGTAATTGGTATAAATTCTAAAAAATGAAAATAACTAAAATATTGGGTTTATAAAAGTTTTAAGGATATGTATATTTTGTTTAATGACTAAATTAGTAGACGGTTTAATGTGGTGAATATGAAAGAAATATCGTACATAAAAAAATCGATTTGAGGGCTATTATACGAGAATTAAATGATAAATTTTGCGGTTAGATTGAAAGAGAAAAAAAATGGGTTTGGAAAAATTGGGGTATTTTAATAAAATTGAGGCTACTTTTTTTTGGGGGCGAGAAGGGGGTGAGTATTAATTACAAATGTTTGGGTCAAGGCGCGTTTTGAGCAAAAAAAAAAGAAAATGAAAGATTAGTAACAACTAAATTCCAATACATACTTTCGCAGCTGCGAATATTACGGCGAAAGAAAGGTTGAGGTCGATATAGTGGTAAGATATGAACACTATTCGAGATCAGGGTTCAAGTCTAAATCTAATAGGAAACTGCTTGGGTCAATGTCAAAGTTATTTTCTTGTTCGATGTAGCCGATAATATCAGTATCTTGTGCTTCTTCTGCGAATTGGGAGATAAATAAAATATAAGAGATGGTTAAAATATTAGTTAAAAATGATATATTTATGTATAAGTACAAGTACATGTAAATGTAAATATAAATATAAATAAAAATTACCTTTAATTTCGTCAGCCGTTTCAGCTTTGGTTGAATTATATTGATTAATCAGACCAGCTCTCATTACGAGTTCTATAGGATATGGCGGCTCTGCGGGGAGTAGTGGTTTATTCGAGTCGTAGTTAGGCGGTGCAGAGGTGAAAGAGCTAATCCGTTTGGAGTGACCAATTATTTCGTCCAAATTTTGGTACACTGTAGACAAAATAAATAAGAAGGTTAGTTGGGATAGTTGCTGTTTTTTATAATGGAGGGGGGGGGGAGGAAGAAAGAAAAGTGAAGGTAAAAATAAAATAGTACCATTTGTATACGATTTAGAAGTTTTGGCGATATTTTCGGAGGCGAGGATTTCTAGTTGCAGGAGCTTTTTTGAGTCATAATATTTCTTTACTAGATTTGTTTTTATCATATCAACTTTGATGATATTTTTTTGGGTGTCCAGAATACATTTCTGGAGCTGTTGATGCAGAGCGATCTTATCGTTGAGTATGGATAAGTTTTTGTCGATATGGATCAAATTTTCGACGAGTTTTTTTCGCTGTAGGCTGGCAACCGATTGGTTGGTGCTGCTTGGGGCTATTACATCAAACGACGAGAGAAGGGCTCTAAGAGTTTCATTGTAGTCGTTTATAGTTTTATTGAACAGGCTTATTAGAGGGGTATTTTCGGAGTCCATTAATAAATTTAAATTATAGATATTCACAGTTGCGGCTAAATATATGATCAAAAGTAAATAAATCAATTAACGATAAAGAAAAGTAGAAACTGCGAGTTTGCTATTTTATTTTATCGCCTTGTTTAGACACGAGAGCTGTGCGAATGAGAATTGACTCATGAGCTTTCATAGAGAGCAAATGTATGGAGAAAAAACGAAGCCTAAACATCTATTGGCTAAACTCGTATCAAAAAGGCGATCAGACACTTTTTATTGGGCAAAAATGTTGTTTTTCCCTCTAATAAAATCAAATAAGCGTAGTTTTTTCAATAGTTTTGAGCTTTATAGGGATTTTTACGAGCTAGCCTTTCCTGGCAGTTTTTTTTAGGGCGTATTTGACAACTTGGTTACTTATGATATGCAGATCATCGAAGAGTATCCAAAATTACTCATAGCTTTCGAGTACCAAACTTGATATTTTTATGGGCTTACTAATCTATACTTGGTAAATATAATACTTTTACCAGTGTAAGGTATAAACACAGATAATGAATGCATAAAATTTTAATATTAATCTTATGTTCAATAAAAAAAAGTAATTGGAAAAGCAAAAATCAACTGACAATGTTGATCTTTGTTTTCTTACATATATATTATTTATGTATTTACAAAAGAGTAGGAAAATATAAAAGTTTTCAGAGCGATAAAACTTAGTTAAACTAGGGAAAGGCGTTAGAAAATGCTAATAAAAGGGGTTTTAGATTTCAGCGCATTACGTTTCCTTAATTTCTTAAAGTGTATAGATGGATACTGTCAATCTATTTCTATATTTAATAGCGAGTTCAATAAGTTTCTTGATTGCGGGAAAAGAGAAAATGATTTAGGGTTTGGTAGCTTATTCGTGACAGATGAATAAAAATGGTTCTTAGGTTAAATAGATTGTAGTGTTATGTAGCATAACAAAAATAGTTATTTTATTTTAAGCGAGTTAAATGTAATTTGTGTGCTTTTGCAACTCATGAAAGCTTATTTTTAGAAGTGTAGATTCTAGCGTGGATTTATAAAAAAAGTCTAAATAATATACACGAATATAAAGTAAAATGCGGCCATATTTTTGTAAAAGTGAAAATATTATAAATAACAATCATCGGTCAGCAGATCCTTTTTTTTTTCCACATTTATCTTTATATTAGCAATAAAATAGGTGTAAAAGCAGCTTTACAGAAATATCCACTTTTTTGTGTACATAAAATAGAATCTGTTCAATATAATTTAATAATGCATTTATAAATTCGAGTGTTTGAGTATATCAGAACCATGCCTGTATCTCACGAATTAGGGTAACTTTTACAAACAAAAACTCCAAATTTACATAGCTTTTATGGTACAACATAGTATAACTTATTTAAGATATCACACAAAGTACATACAGATGAGACAAACAATAAAAAAAAGACAACAGGTTTTGTAGCTGCAAATATATTCGAGTGATTTTTGAAGACAGGTAATATACTTTTGAAGTGAGGGTGGTTATAGTATACAAGGATTTGGTAAATACATTTTGATATATCTGCAAAACCTGTTAACCCTTTCCAGTCCAATAATATTTAAATAATTGTATTAACTGATTCGTTTATGACTAATAATGAAATTTATTATTTGCTGTTAGCATATAATAAAGCAATAAAGGATTGATTCTCGGAATTATATAATATTTATTCATTTAATTTGCTAGATTTTCTAGGTCAAAAGCAGTCTACCGCCCGTGATGGGGTTAAATCTGAATATTTGTAAACTAGCAAAGCGGAAAGCTAAAATAAAAAACAAAAAAAATTTTTTTTTTTGACCAAATACGATTTGGTAAGTTTTTTTTTTTATAGACAATTTGGGTAGCATACGCAATAAATGATTATATAGAATATAATTGGACACTAGCAATTTGATACTAGTGGCAGATAATTGGCGGGATAACTTTAATTAGGCACTTTTATTAGATAAGGCGTTTAGAATCAACTAGGTGTAATTGAAAATACTGGAATTAAACTGCTGAGCTGTAAAAAATGCGAGTTTTTGTGGTGTAAGTACGTTGCTTGTGGGTTCTGCGAAAAGGAGAGTTTTTGGTGATAGTGGAGGGGTCTAGGAAATAACTAGTTGTATTGGCTTTTTTTTTGGATGAAATGAAGAATTTCCGATTCGGCCATATACATTGGGATTGTTTGCTGTAATGACAAATTTGCAAATACTTGCTGGATTCCAAGAATAGGAAGAAACTTCCAGCGAGTGGATCTAGGAGAAAGTAATTAGCTCGTATTGAAGTAACGTGGGTGGGCTTATTTTTACAAATACTGCAAAAAGCGTTTAGCGTAAATTACTCATCTAGCTCCGAGACATGTGAATATATTGGGTCTCATAATGCCAGTGCCGAATAGAAAGCTATGATTTATAATTGCGATTACGAATCAGGATAAATAAAATTTTAATTTGATCCCTTTCGTGGGAGGTATTCTAATTTTAATTCGCCAAATAAACATAGCTACGTTCAAATAAAAATATTTAATTTCCGAATTCCGTGCATTTATTGGTTTTTTGTATTGAATAACCAAATAGAAAATTATTATTAAACCAGTAAACGAATCATACTATTAATATATTAAAATAAGGTAGAACGCGAATGAAGTAAAATATGCAATTTGCAAGTTTAATATTCCTTTTTGGAGATCAAGATATAAATATAAAACGGCATCTATTTTGTTTGTCTGGGTATTTGGCAAATCGGAAAAGGAGACATGATAAAATGCTTTGGAAAAAAAATGACGTAGTTCTAAGAACTAAAATAGCCCTGGCCAATAACTAGAGTGTTTGCCTAGTATTCGCGTAATTGCCGGAAAATATTACTAATGTGTGGCAATTACAGATTATATTTTTTGTTGATGATAGTATGACAAGATTCACTAATAGTAAAATATGGACAATACACAGTATAGATTGTGCGAAACTAAAAAAAAAAAAACAATCAAGCATAATGCTGCGAATCAGGTACTTTTTAATCAGTAATTGGGCTTAAAAATAGACGTATGAATCAGTCTTTACACAACTTTAGCTGTCTCAAAACATTCATTTAAAATATCAACTGGTTTGTAGAGCCAAGCTCTTTGTGGCAAAAAGCAGCTGGTTGAAACAGAAAATATTTAAAAATGAATGCCACTTAAGCTTTTTAAAGTTAGGCGGTTTTGAGGCAAGTAGCATTGTTTTATTTTGAGCAAAGGCATTACAAGGGAAAATAAACCACAATGGGATTCTACGCTTTTGGCCACCAAACTGTTTTGTTCTTTGGAGTAAGCAGCGAAATGTTTTTATTCAATGATTATCCATAAGCGTTGTATTGATTCGGCTAATTCTGGCTCGCTATTGTACGTTTTTGGAAGTGGCATTTGAACGCTGTTTTGGAGAAAGGGGTGCCGTTTTCTGATAAACCTGATAATGAAGCGCAATAAAGCTTGAAATTCAGACTTCAATCAACAACGTAAGCAAAGGCAGCCAATAAGCGCCACCAAAGCTTTTTCCAGGGTTTCCTTGCGTTTGGCCAGTCTCGATTAATTTAGCCTATTCAGGGGGCTCAATTGGCACCTTTACAGACACTATTGTATCCCCTCACTACGATGGCTGGCGTGCAATAAATAATGCTGCTTTGCACGTTCTCCTGGGTATTGAGACTCCCATAACTGTTTCGCTCAATACTATAGCAAGAACCGCCGATTGGCTCTGCTCTGCCAACTTATCGTCTCTTTTGTTTCTCTGCTGCTGGAGACCAGTTTAATTGTACACATACAATATTCCTTATACATTCTTAGCCATAGTCATAGTCGCAATCAAAATCACTAACCCTTACTCCTTCAATGTCCTATATCTATAAACCAGCAATACTAAGTCAGTCTCTGGTAAAAAGTGTCTTGGCTAATGCTACTGCGAGTAGCAGCTTTAATTACCTGCGGGGAATCCTGGCAGCTTTTGAGACAGGCTGTATACAGGCAGGATAGTTAAGAAGGGAAAATGCTTTTGAGGATGTGTAACATCGTTCTGCACTAATCCCTCATCTGTGCATAGGAATATTACCCCTGTATTCCAATCTTCCGGCGCCCACTCCATTGAAGAAATGCCATCCTCGCCATTGGCCACTATCTTCGCAATTAAGCCTATTCGAAACGGAGTCCAATCGCCATAGCATTAGAAATAAAGTCTTTGACTAGTTAGGCTGCACAGCTAGCGAATCAGCTATAATAAGGGCAAAAATTTTTTATTAATGTTTTCTAACCAACGCAGATGACCAAAATAGGTAATTGCGCGCAAAAAAGACTGGCAGGCTTTTATTTAGATTAGCTACAAAAATGAAAATTAAAAAAAAATAAGCAAATTGCTTGTAAATAGGGGAACCCTCTGTGAAGGGCTTATTGAAAGACTTTTTCGCTGGTTTTTACTTTTTTAATTTTTTTTCTTGATGTTTGTGTCAGGAATGACTTTTTTCTTACGCTACCAGCTAAAATCCCACACAATTTCCCTTTAAATATAAGCCAGCCGTTTTTTCTTTATATATAAACCTCTTTCTCATTCACAACTCTGATTTATTCATTTTGAGTATTCTTTTATATATGTTTTATTATTATCCCTCGCTAGCATAGAGCATATATCATACCCACATCCTCCTAACTCGTGTTTACTCGTACTGTTCTACACACCTAAAATATATATTATACTGCGTTGCCCTTCATTATAATATATTTATATCAAACCCCCTTCCTTCTCCAAATACGCTTACATCTTTTACTTTCTTTTTTTGCACCAGTATCATTAACCACTATCTTTTCTCTCAACTAGCAATTTTTTTAATATTATCTCGTAACTTACTTTCATTTTACTCGATCATAAATACTGTTATTTCTCACTCACTTATAATTTACTTGTCCAAAGAACACGTTTAACTCGATATTAAACTCTTTGCCCCAGTATTTCATCCATCTTCCTTTTCTTTTAACATATATATCTAATCTCCTCAATACCCCACTCCTCATACCCTATTCCCTCCCCCAACAGTTCATTCTATTGTGCAACTTCATTAAACTCACAACACTCATTCCACTTATTCATCATCTAATTTATCTACAATGGACAATCTCGAAGAAATAACCACCATTTTTGTTGTTGGCTTTCCTGAAGATATGAAGGAAAGAGAATTCCAAAACATGTTTACCTTCTCCTCTGGCTTTGAAGCTGCTACCCTCAAGCTTCCTACCTCCGAGGATTTTGATAAAGAAGCTGCCAATAATGCCAAGAAACAAATTGTAAGCCATACCTCCCCCCCCCTTCTCTATTAATTTCTCTATAATCTTCATTTACTTATCTCTTTATTTCTATTTCTATTACTAGATCGGTTTTGCTAAATTCAGATCAAGACTTGAAGCCCTTGAAGCTAGAGATATTTTAACTGGAAGAAAAGTTGATGCTGAATTTAACAGCGTTTTAAAAGCTGAAATGGCCAAGAAAAATCTTCACACTAAACGCGGCCTCGTTAGCATGAATAACTCCACCTCGAATGCTGAAATAAGCTCTGCCTTCCCTTTCAGCTCTCGCGGTTTTGGTGGCCTCGGCTCTTCTGCCCTTGGATCATCCAGAAATTTAAAATTAAATATCAATACTTCTCGCCACTTTGACAGGTTCTCTGAAGCCCCCCTTCTCTCCGCCCCTCTCATCAGAAACTCTGACTCTCTAAGAGACTCTATCGGCGCCTTTGACACCCCTGTCGACAATTTCACCTCTTATGAAAGCAGTATCGATAACATCTTAGACATGGACTCGAGCTCAACTCTTGGCGCCTCTAAACTAGGCAGCTTTAGGCTTTTCAAAACTGGTTCTGATCGCAAATCGGCCTTATCTGATCTCCACGGCCCCCAACGCCAGCTAGACTTAGCTCCACTTCGCACTAGATTAGGTAGTTTGAATATCAACTCAAACGGCCCTCAATCAGCCCTAGACTACAGCAGAGGAATTAATAGCCCAATAACCCCTTTGACCTCTTTAGGTTCTGCCATTCCCCCTGCCCCTGGTCTCACTATTCAAATGGCCACTACTAGAAGCATAAACTCTAACGACCAAAACCCACCTTGCAACACCCTTTATGTTGGCAACCTCCCTGCTTCAACTAAAGAAGATGAGCTAAGAGCTTTGTTCCAAACTGCTCCAGGTTATAAAAGAATGATCTTCCGCACTAAACCAAATTCTGGTCCTATGTGCTTTGTTGAGTTCAGAGATGTTTCTTGCGCTACCAATTCTTTACGTGAGCTTGATGGCCGCTTGTTGTCATCTTCAGTCAATGGTGGTATCAGACTTAGTTACTCTAAAAACCCCCTCGGCGTTAGATCCAATGGCAGCAATCCATCCCAAAATTTTAACTCTTCAATCAGCGATATCAACAAAGACTTGGACGATTTAAATGAAATCAACTTTGATGAAAACAACTCTTTAAATTCAAACGACAGCTCTAGCTTTGTAAGCACTCTTGTCTCCCAGAATGAAGGCCATGGTCCCTTTCCAGTATCTTCAACCCGCGACATGAATGGATCGCTATCCCAATTCGGCTCTTCTGCCCTAGGCCTCCAAAGCATTCTTAGCAACAGCATCAATTCAAATATTAGTTTCACCTCTGGCTCCATCCCTTCAAGCCTAAGAACTTCACCCCTGTCATCTGAAAACTCCTCCACATTAAGTCAAGGCATTTCACAAACTCACTTCTAAGCTTTTTTTTTTAAACATTTTCTAATTTGCAGCTTCATTTCCTTCGTTTTTTTTTTAAAAAAAAAACTATCTTTTTAGCTAAAACTATAAAGCTCAATTTTGCTTTTTCTACTTTTTACAACCCTATAAAGCATCTCATTCTTTTTTTTACCTTTTTATACATCCCTCAATCCAATCCAATCCAATTTAATCAACTTTTATCTTTTTTTTGAAAAAACCCCTCCAACTGTTTACTTCTTATTCAATGTCACAACTAAAATAAATTTATTAAGCTTTCTCTTTTTTCTCTTGTTTGAACTTTGATTTATTTATGATTTAGCATAAATTTTTTATTTGTTTTACTAGTCAGTTGATCAATAATTTTGTGAGCCTCGGAATTAAGCTATTATCATTAAAAGCAGTTTGCTAAATTTGGTGGCCCAAAAGATATAGCCAAAGGTGCACATTTAAAAAAAGTTTATTCCGAGGCCTTATGAAATATTGGTATACTGTAAATAAACAGCAATTAATAAATTTGCTTTTAAATCATAAACGAATCAATAAATTCGTTTTTATAAGATTGTTGGACGGGAAAGGGTTAAAAAACAGCTCAGCGATTACTTTTATCTCATATTTGAATAGGTATTTGTGTCGAAAATATTTCTATTGGCTAAAAATACACATCCCAGACTATAAATTGCCCAGCTTTTAATTCATTCCATGGCGGTAGACTATTTATGATCTAAAAAGTATAGCCAACTGTTTTCCATGTTTTTTATAAAATCCCAAAGATATAAATTATATTGGCTTGTTTAAATAATAGCACCAAATTATAAACCATTTATTAAACCATAAGCGAATCATTAAATTTGATATTTTTAAGAGTTGGACGGTAAATGGTTAACTGTAAGCTAAAAAAAAAAAAAAGCTCTTTACAGGCAGTTATCGTATCTCCTCAACACATACCTTCAAAATCATCTTCTTAGAAATTTCAATCCTCTTGTGAACTTATTTCATATTTATAATTTTGATTAGGTATTACTTTTGATTTAATATATGCGTATAAATTCAGTTACTGAGATGTATTACAAACGTGGAATACAATAAATATATTATATGCATAAATTTACACTGAACAATAACAAATTATAATTGTTTTAAAAAATTAATTTATATCGACTTTCTACTTTTTCTATTTTCAGTAGTCGTGTATTAAAGAAAGTCATATCAATATCATCGTCAAATAGTATATTCATTCACACTGCTCTTTTACAAAAACAGTTACAGAAAAATTGAAAAATTGCTTAGCGACGATACCCCCATAAAATAAAAAGAAACAAAGAACACTAAAAACTATCAATAAATTTATAAAATAAATTGCTTGTAAGAATAATCATACAGCTGACTAACAAAATAGATAAAAATTTGATGAAAATGCGATCTATGAAGCCCTCTGAGATATAAATACCAAAGATCTTTTTTTTTTTTTAGAGGAACAAACGAATAAAATTATTAACAATTCATTAAAAATTTTTGTGTTTTTCATAGCAATATTTTTAATTTTATTTTTATTCAGCTAAATACCTGTTTAAATTCGCCTTAAACATATATTATATAAGAAATTTTATTCTATTTTATATTTTATATTTTATATTTTATATTTTATATTTTATGTTAGTAATAATAAAAAACGGCTAATAGCAAAAAATATAAAATAAAATAATCATTTCATATTAACAAACTTTATTATAAACCTGATTACTTTTTTAAAAAAAAAATATGATAAAAAAAAGGAATAAATGACAGCCTTATTTTGACAACGAATTAAGAAACTAGTAGCATTTTTTTTTATTACTAATAAAAGTTACAAAAAGCCGATTTAAAAATTAATTAAAAATAATTTATAAAATATTCATTACCTACTTTAGAACGTTCTTTAATGTTTTAGAAACCAAAGATCCAGAAAACGATTGGTTTTAGATCATTTTAGACATATTTCACTTTATTTTCAGATATAAATATTTTTAAAATAGTTAAGGAATAAAAACTCTCTCAGTGCGCAGTAAGCTATATCTAAATCCCTATTTAGTGCAATAAAGCTATATTTTAACGATAAAATATAAGAGTGATAACCTTAATCAAAAATAAAAAACAAAGATATATCCAACATCAACTCATAGAATTGAGTCTTCATCGAAAAAATCAGATGATCACCGAAGCACTTTAATTGAGCGAAAACGCTTATGATACCACCCCCCAATATGAATGTTATAAAAACGCAAGAATTTTTTCCTGCGAGAGCATGAAATAATACTATATATAATGGGATCTCAAAGATTAAAACCAAAAATTGTTAATTTAAAGTGATTGGGTGGAATGAAAGATGGTCATAGTTCATAATTACAATCAAATTTAGCCAATCCAGCCCTTGCAGATCCTATTTTAAAAGCAAGAGTTCAATAATCCTCTTAAACTTAGCAGATAGGAATAAAAATAAGAAAACACAATTATGAATCTGAAAACTTGATTCTCGAATTTTCCATAATAAGGATTCCAAATTGAAGAATTCTCAAGATATTTTACAGAATTTAAAACTCTGGAAAAATACGAGATTGAAATTTATTATAAATAGATCAATTTTTGTGCTCAAAAATTGCTTAAACTCGTTCAATCTTTTCACACAAGTAGAAAAACTCAAGAAGAGCCCCTGAATCGCAGTATCTCCTATTCGAAAAATGATACTTGGAAAAAATTTCCGTAACAAACTTTCCTGAAATACGAATCTTGTTCCAAAAACATATCTTGGATAAGACAGGTAAAAAAAAAAATGATATGCTTAAAATCCTAAAAGCTTCTCTGAATAGCCCTCAGCAACATAAACAGGCAAAAAAAAATATAGCCCTCGGAATTATAAAGGGAATCAAAAATTATTTAGGCAGAAAAGTTATAATTTTTAGAGAAAAAGCTTTGTAGCACTATTATTTCAACCATCTGGCTCAAGCGCATAAAAAAAATAACTTAACCAAAGTAGCACTTCAAATTTAATCCAAAAAATCCGCACATGCAATCATTAAAACATTCAGATTTTCAGATTTTCCGAAGTAAAAATCAGCAATAAATATCAATAATGGTAAATATCTAGTAAAAAGGTACTGAAAGAAATTAAAAGTAGACCGATAGGCGAAAATTTCTCTAGCATCACAAAAACTCAAATAATTCAAAAAATAAATGAGAGATGATATGTTCACATAGCAGATCAATAAGTAAAAAAAAAAATCATAAAAAATGTGCTAAATTATACAAAATCTAAAATCAACGGAGCAAATTTAGAGTCGAAAAGAGAATCGGAGAACTTCCAGTAACTTCAAAGGCCGTGGACAACGAAAAATTGCAAAGCTCACCCGTATCGATCTTACGATCACCTTTGATATCTCCAATTCTGGCTCCATCATATAAAAAAATTTCACTCATTTATAATCACAAAATTTAGAGTTTGAAATGCTTAAAAAGCTCTTAGAGCCTAGATATCATAATGAATGTGTCAATATACCATTTGCTTCAATACCGAAACCTACTCAAAATAAATTATAATACTTAAAAAATCACTGCTAACAATCAATAAACGTGGTGGCGGAAGAATATAAAAATTTGGTAATATCTCTAACTTGAAGGAATCGGATAAAACTTACACATCGCTTATATTTACCCTAAAAGAGTCGATATAAAATTTTTTTAATGTTTGATATGACCCTTTTGTTTGTGTTTTATTAGAAAGAGCAACCAATGATGGAGATTTTCGGATCTTATAGTTATCCAATTGTAAGAATCCATTCTTACAGCCTCATTGTGAATGACAATCTCAGGCTTTACAGTGGCCATTGTACCCAAAAATGGCCTTAGTAAATCCTGAACAATAATCACCAACGTTTTAAAAATACACTAAAGATAGATAATATATCTTATAAAGATACTTAAACGACTAATTTCCCATCCCATGGAAAAGCAAGTAGTTTAATCCTTTCACTATCTACTCCTTAGTTTTGCATTAGTCATTAGTTCCCCTTCTTTATATATTCCCTATTCATATTAAATAAAAAAACGAACTTTAAGTTCCAGTCTTAACACCAATTCTCTTGAAAATTTTTATATCAAAGCTCGATTAAATATCTGATTACAATCATAAAAAACTCAAAAAATCGTTTACACGAATTAACAGTTTATAAACAGGGAGGATTTAACGATTTCTTATCATTACCATTAGGGCTAACAACATTTCCCAGGTTATTCACAAAGATTTTAAATCAGCTCTAAAAATATTATATTTAATATTTACCCAATTTTTTTCTATATAGTCTATATAGAAATATTTGTAGCAGCTGCGGAAGAGTTTTTTCGACATATTATAATCATTATGAGACATCTATATAATTTGGGGTTTATTTTGAACCATGTAAAATCAGTGAACATACCTATTACAAGCTAGAAATTTATGTGTTTCATGTTTGATACACTAAGTATGACCATTACTCTACTCAAGAACGAATAAAAAATTTTTTCTGTGAGTTTCGGTAAGCACTTATCATAAAACCTACTATCGAGGAATCTATAGGTCTAAATGGTCTTTTCTCAAAACCAGCACTATTAGTAAGACCAGTTTCGATAAAATTAAGACATACTCAGGTATATATCACTTAATTTCTTCTAAAATCAATCTATAGATATGAAGCCTCATCCGCTGTTTGCAAATTAAATAGATGATTTAATATTATGGAAAAACTGTCTTTAAAATTGTAAAACTAAACCACTGGACTTGAGGGACATTGACTCAAAGTTTCCCGTTTCTGTGACTATGAAGCTTCCGGAATAGAATGATATTTCACAAGCATCATAATAACAGTGAGAGGTACTTGTGATAAAGGTATGAAGAAAAAAAATCAGATTAATAATGTGCGATGGCCCTGATAAAAGCACCAAAACTTCACGCTAAATACTGGAGAAATTAAAAAATTTTGAATTTAGACGGAGAAAATAATCATAAAGGCCATTTATAACAATGGAGGAAATGAAAGTAAATTTAAAGAAATTGAATTTAGAAAATTAAAAGTTTATAATAGCCACGAAAATAAAAATATCGATGGTATTAACACGATATCAGGTAAAGAACATTTTTTAGCAGGCTAGCTATCACGGCATTTGAAAAATCCTTAAAAGTGGATGCTGTCATAAAAATAGTTCAATTTATATAAAAATAAATGGAATCATGAGAAAGTTTTGGAAATAATCTCAGAACTTAATCATAAAGTATTTTATTATTATTCACAAGTTCTGGATCACAAATTTCTAGATATGGATTCCCTGATTTACATTTTTAAAAAACCCGTAGTGTGTACTAACCCTCATACTCTAATGATTCTTTCAATTTTTCGAAGAATAATTTTGAATCAGCTCAAAATTCTCATGGTTACTATAAATAAGCCTTCACAGCAGTGATAAATAGTACTATAAAAGCTGGAAACGTTTAAACCAATTAGCTTTGGAATTTTCCACCCTCTATGAGGGTTTCAAGCATCAATAATTTCTAGAGTCTAGATAAAGAGTTATCAAATCGGGACAGTGTGAAAATCAAAAAAATTCATAATGATAAATACCAAAAAAAATTATGATTCGCTCCTAAGTTGATTTATTTTATGGCGGCAAAAAAAAAAAAAAAATCATAAAAATCACAGTTTAATAATTTCTAGAAAAAATTATACTTTAAAATTGATGCCATCGACAATTTTAGCTCACGACACTAAAATTAAATAATTAAAATTTTCTATATAGTCAGAATACAGAAAATATTAAATTATAAAAGAATCTATAAGCTCTTAGAGGGAATAAAAAATAATATAGAAAATCACACCTCCCCTCCAAATACAGTTTTTTCAGAGTAAAGTTTTGATAGCCTATCGAGATATTTAAATGCTTTGGAATTAAAAGAAAACTTTTCACGAATTCATTGATAAAAAAATAAGCAATATTTTAGTTGTAACTACTTCTTGGAGGTTCATAAGTTAGCTAATAAGTATTAAAAAGTCTTTAATTATATCAGGTAAACGTAGGTGTATCTATTTATTTTATCCTGTAAATAACTGGGCAATTTCCTAAATAAATATTTCCAACTTTGCTAGAAAAAAATTTTAATAGCTTTTCATCAGGAAAATTAAACATTTATATCAAGAAAGCACACGATTATGCTATAAATGAATAAAAAAAAACTATTATTTATTGTATTTAAACAATAAAACAGTATGCGTAATTTAATATTATTGCTAATTATATAAAAAAAACCACTATATTTTGTAGCGGTTATATTCTAATCGTTAACAATGAATAATAATCCAATCATTTCAATCGTCTATTCATCTTTTATGTTACATCATAATGATTTGAAAGGAAAAGCTTTAGTATTATACGTCATTGGATGGGGTCATATTAAGTGTTATCATCTTTATTATTGAAACATCGAAATTTACAAATTATACATTTTTATGAAATCTAAAAATAGAATTACTTTAGTTTAAAATAGATATTTTAAACTTGAAATGAATAAAATTTTTGTATAAAATGTGAACTGAAGTACGTCTTTGTGATATATTATCATCTTTTCTTTCGCAAAGGTACACTACCAGCAATTAAAAGATAGTCATAATATTTATCTTTATCAAACCAATTTTCAATCCAATGTCGGATACAATCGATTTTAATAGCCTAGCCGGGCTAATAAATGGTTTAAAAATGGAAGTCCAAGAATTAAGAAAGGAGAGGGCGCTCCCGAGAGATGTGGATATGCAGGAGGTTGACGAAAATTACGTTACCAGACCACCAATCGTAGACCTCAAAGTACCTCAAGGGCTTATAGACATAATGCCACACATTGAAGAGGACTTCTATAAATCAATCGGGTGTGAAGAA